>JAKJMR010015058.1:0-22662 GCA_024449315.1 Daboia siamensis | reverse complement strand
ATTATTATTATTATTATTATTATTATTATTATTATTATTATTATTATATAATTCATTTAATTTGAAATCAAGTGAAAAATTGATTTAAATTATTTTATTAAAACAAATTAATGGCAATTCTTTTATAAGAAGTTGCCTCAAACAAAATGAGTTTGACATGCCTGCTCTAGATAGCTGAATGCTCCAAAATAAATTCTAGACCAGGCCTGTACATGCAGCCTACTAAGCACCCTTGGACAGAGCACAGACTTTTTTAAAAAAATAATACTAATAAAATCACCACCACTGCCCTCAAAGTCATGTTGCCTTGTTCCTCCATGGCTTACCATGACCACGAGCTCCAACACTGTAGATGCTCCTCTAGTCACCAAATCATTGATTAGCCTACCAGCATTGATTAGCCTACCAGCTCCTCTAGTCACCAAATCATTGATTAGCCTACCAGCATTGATTAGCCTACCAGCTCCTCTAGTCACCAAATCATTGATTAGTCTACCACGCCCTGCACATCCCCACCATATAGGGCCCCGCTGCTCCCACAGCAACAGCTGCACTGGCTCCAGCCCTGGGGGGCAGCCCACCACCAACACCCCTTGCACCCCTTGACTGCAGCAGTGCCACCCTCCCACCCTCCCCACCTCCTGCGCCCACCAAGATGAGAGTTGCGGCACCTTTTTTTTAGAAAAAAAGCCTTGTGTAGGAGCACATATGAAAGATAAGCCTTCTCTTACACTGTAAGAGAAGATAGTGTAACATCACATGAAGGATAAAAGCAACCTGTACCATCCACATCAGGGCCAGGGTGACTGGCCATAGGACCATTTTAAGTATGTGCTGTGGGAAACTATAAAAAAATATTGGGAGTCCATACAAAAAGCCAGTAAGTTTTGGATACATTGTTTGAAGCAATGATGTGAACAGAGCTCAATTTCTGAAGTAATTACAGAAGAGAGCTAGATAGGGTTTAAAAATGAATCAAGTAATAATGTGTTATTTACACTTTTGTATAAGTCAATTGACTAATAAGGGGGACCTACTGAAACCTCTGTGCACCTTGGTGTATAGTCATGCTGGCCACATAACCAGAAAAGTGTTTTCAAACAAAGCTGCCTCCTTTGACTAAGAAACAGAAATGAGATCATCCCCTAAAGTCAGACTGGATTGGACATGGAAAACCTTTACCTTTTCTTTACATGAAAGTGATCAACAACTTAGTCGGGTGGCTATTCCAATTTTATTGTTGGGCTGATTGTTTTTCCAAATGCTCCTGTCTCCATTCAGAAACCAATAGATTTTATGCAGCCCTTGCCAAATGGGAAAGCTACTGACCTGGAGAGCTTAGCAGGGAAATGAGATATTTGCAACTTTCCTGGATTCTAGACCTTTGGAGATATATAATGAATCTGTTAAGGATAGCAAATGGTCACCATCATTTTATGTGGTATATTTAAGATTGGTTTTAAAACCAAATAAAGTTCCCAAAGTCTGTGCTAATTACAGGCCTATTTAATTAATTCAAGTGTATGGCAATATCTTAACTACTACACTGAATAAAGAGGTTGCAAAACACATTATTCACCCCTCTCAATTGGAGTTCATAAAAAATGCCCCCAAACCAGACAATTTACTCCTATTAATCAATTTGTGGAATATGGCCAAGAATTGGATTCTGCTGTACTAGTATACTGAGACCAAGAAATAGTCTCTGACTAGGTTCAGATTAAATTTTTAAAGTAGGTTATGATTAGATACCATAATGCTGGGGCGTTAGTTTAGGGGATTAAGGGAACAGTGAAGGGGACCATTCAGAAGTAACTCTTGTCTCTATGTGTGTTGGTGAAGTAACTCTTGTTGGTGAAAGGAAAACTTGAATCCAAGATGGTGGCTGCATAGGAAGAAGTGTCGTATCATGGGAAAGAAGTTACTAAACTAAGTAGGAAGTACAAGGAAGGGAGGGAAGGAAAGTTAAATAAGGAAGATAGAAAGTGTAATGTATTGGGCCTGTTTCACTTGAACTGTACCACATGTCTTTGAAGCCTGTGTAATGGTCACTGGCTTCTGAGACAAGCAGTCTCCAGGACCATCATTGGTTGGCTCTAGGGCAGCAATAGGCTCCTTTAAACCTATTGGCCACCACCTAGTGGCCAGCAGTATAAATAGCTGCATAGAAACCTTGGTTACTAGTTCAGTTCCTGCATTCAATAAGGCATGTTCCTGCCTGAACTCTCACCTCATCTCCTGCTTGCAACAAAGAACCTAGTACACAACAGAAAGGATAAAGGAAAAGAAGAAATTGAAGTAAGGAGGGAAATAACAGCAAAACAGCAATGCAGTGAATGAAGGCCTGCACATGGAGTCGGAGGCAGCCGGTTAAGCAGAACAATATATCCAGCTGAGGAACCCAACTAAACAGCCCAATGCAAGAAGGGGGGCTCTTGGAGGCAATGGAACTGATGGGTCACAGTATATTCAGTAATTGCCTAGACCCATACCCCAATCTAGGCAACCAACTTAAGGGGTCAGCCAGGCATCCTGATCCATGGCCCAGCAAACTATAGGCAGCCTGACTACCACAGCCCTTCCCGTGCTTCTTTCTCCCCAGTGACCTGCTCCATGTAGAGGACTTGTGGAGGACTTGATCAACATTCCCTCCCCAAAGAGATAAGCAGCCGTTTTGGGACTTTTATGGAATTAAGAAATATTTATTCAGAGGCAGTAGTGTAGATACCAAATTACTTATGATGGTGTTTAGGATTTTTTATATTACCTGTCATAATACCTTATTGTTGATGTTGTGTATATTGTCATGTAAATGTTTGTTTTTCATATTGTGGTTGTTGTTTGTACCTTAAAGTCATTACTGAAAACTGGAGCCTGCCTATGGAAGTCCCTGCAGTTTTATGGATGAGATTTTTTGAAGAGCTTTACCATTGCCCTCCTCTTCCTGGAGCTGAGAGTGAGGGACCAGCTCAAAGTCCTCAGCTGGTTTTATGCCTTCAAAAGGACTGGAATTCACAGGCTCCCTGTTTCTAGCTTTCTACCTCAAACCATTGCACCAGACTGGCTTACTGTTTTCCATGTACAGTGTCTCTTATTTTGATCAGTCAGCAGGGAAGATACAAGAGGCTGAAAGTCATTCCTGCATGTCACTCCTGCTCTGGCCATGTTTTCTCCTGAAAAGCCCTGTCTATAGCCTCAATCCATTTGGAACCCAGTAATGCCCAGCAAGAGCATTCACCTACCCACCTATATTTCTTATCTGCCAGGCTGCTTACCAAGGACACACTTTTGGCAGTCATGCAACCAGATGATTTCATATTTTATGATGTCTTATAGCAATGTGTATTCTGGTCCCAACTGCCAGTGTAAAGCAAGGACTACTTATAAAATAATTCAGATAATTGTGGGCTAACTGAACAGAGTCTCACCTTGTGCAGGTCACACAAGCCTGCTTTAAAGTATAGGATTCTTGTGAATAGATCGCATGAAATAAACTCATAGAACTTTTAACCCTATTCTAACTCCTGATTTTCTGTGTTTGACATTAATTTGATCTACTAACTGAGGAAAGGCTTCCATCTAGACCAGGGGTGTCAAACTCAATTTCATTGAGGGCCGCATCAGCATTGCGGTTGCCCTCAAGGGGCCAGGTGGGCGTGGCCTACTGGGTGGGCATGGCTAGAGTGTGTATGGCCTACTGGGTGGGCGTGGCCAGCTCTACATTGTTCGCATCAAGGGTGCCTATGGGGGCCTGGGCAGGAGTGGGACAGATCTGTGGGTCTCTGACAGAAGGAGGGTTTCTGGGCCAGGGCCAAGGCAGTGGGGGCTGTTCCCTCACTATTTCCAGGATGGCTTCGCGGGCCACATGAAACCACTTCGCGGGCCGGATCTGGCCCCCGGGCCTTGTGTTTGACATGTCTGATCTAGACACTGGGCCATAAAGCCCAGATCATGGATGGCTGCAATGATGGTTGTCCTTCTGTATCTCTGTCCCTTCAACACATAGGATCTCTGGAGCTCAGTCAGAGTGACCATTGGGTTCTTGGTCACCTATCTTACTAAGTCCTTGATTGCTCAGTTTGATTGGGTGACCAGCTCTTGGAATAATCCTGGTTGTGCCAGACTTCTTCCTTTTGAGAATTATGGAGGCCACTGTGCTCTTAGGAACCTTCAGTGCAGCAGAAATTTTATTGTAGCCTTCCCCAGATCTGTGCCTTGCAATAATCTTGTCTCTGAGCTTCCTTAGAGCTCATGGCTTCTGCTCTGGTACAGTATACATTGGCAGTTGTGAGACCTTCTAAAGAGGGGTCTGTGCCTTTCCAAACCATGCCCAATCAACCACAAATTGATTCCAACTTGAAACATGTCAGCAATGATCAAGAGAAATGGGACAAACCTGAGCTAAATTTCAAGTATTGTTGCAAAGGGTCTGAATATTTATGCCAATGTGATATTTCAGTTTTTTTTTTCTTTTTAATAAATTTACAGACATTTCTACAATTCTGTTTTCACTTTGTCATCATGGGGTACTGAGTTTAGATTGATGAGAAAAACATGAATTTCAACTAATATAGAATCAGGCTGCAGCATTACAAAATTGACAGAGTGAAGGGGTCTGAATGCTTGTATATATGTCACAGGCAAATCTTAAAAAGATGGATTTAGTTTGGATCTAAGACTATTGTTTTGTGTGACAACAGACCTTAAATAAAGGAGAATGTCTTCTGTTTCAGTGAGAAATCATCTATCCAAATCATAAAGGTGAAATGTCAGTCACATCCCAAGTGGATGGGGTGGGTTTGATCTCCCTTGGTCTTTGTACTCTTTTTGGATCCTTGAAGTGACAAAAAAAATTTTTCCTAAAGCCTCACCTCAATAGAGGAAAAAGAAGAGAAAAAAAGCTTATTTTTCCCTATTTATCAAATTTATGCAGCAGCCTATCTCACAAACATGATCTTTTTTACATTTTTAATTGCTTGTTTCCTCTTCCCTCACCAGATATCTTTTTCTGCTATTACTGCAACCTCTTTTCTTTTTGCAAATTACAATCTAAAGAAAAAAGAACTGATTATCCCTGAAACCATAATGATCTTAGGCAAAATATCAACATTCTTTCAGAAAGAGTGCAGAAAATATTTTCATATAAATTTATGTTACTTCATACAATTTCTTTCATTTTAGAAAGTAAGCAAGAGACAAACTGTAGAAGAAAAATAAATACAAAGGGATATTTATTTCAGATAGAAATACAGTTTGAAAGAAAGACAGAGATGTTGTAGTGTCAATGATATGATTTGCTAAGATCCCCAACTGCTAGTAGGTAGCCTAGGACCACCTCTTTATTGATCCAGTTGTTTCTGGTCATCCAAAACTTCATTAAGCTTGTGAAAATAAATATCAGATTTGGGGGAGCAGAGACTGAACTATAAACATGAGTAAAAAGAAAAAAAATGAGATAAAGCAATGAGCTTTTTAAAATGGCTACATCAGAGGTTAATTAGCAGGGCTGTGCAATAATTCTACTCAAATTCCAAAAGGAGAGATGTAGGAGGATCTCCTAATGACTCATTAAGGAATCAGTGTCACTTTCCAGTATTAGGTAGCTGTAACAGAAACCACCTTATAGCAAATGCCACATGGCAACATAGGAAAAAAACAGATCTCTTTCTTTAAATTGCTGCAATTTTTAAATGCTTACACCTCAACCTAAGAATTAAATCCAAAGCAGAAATAAAAAATGCATAAGTCTATTATAATTTAAAGAGTGATGTTGCAAGAAAGGCTGTGTGGCTTCTATATATTCGTCATCCGCCTCAGCTTTTCAGGGGTCAGGAAAAAACTGTACCTTCTGTGTTTATCCTGGTCAGGCTTCAAACACACAAAGCAAATCCTCAGCTCTCTGTATACTTGGATTCTATTGAGTAATTATGCAAAATACTCATAGATACAATTCACTTAAATGAGTACCTTTACTACTGAAAAGAATGAAGCCATATACACTGTAGTATATTTTTCTGACAATACATATCACAAGAACACTTGAAACATAATCTCTTTATTTTATTTTCTGCAGACATTATACATTATAGATGGGCATTGACAACTTTGAAGCTGGTGTTGGATATTGGAGCATATTAGGACAGACAAGAAAACATATCTGGTTCATTGAACAATAACTGAGAATTCTCATTTGAGGGATAAAGGGCTGGTTTCAAATTATCCTAAATTGACACGTTACAGGAAAACCCTAACGTTGGGGATGTTAGAAGAAGAGGTTACAAGCTGATAGTATATGGACTCACTTATAATGATTAATGATTTTAGAAGCCTATCTTCTGGAGTGTTGGCAATTCTATCCCCTCATCTAAATAATTGATGAAGATATTGTAGAGTACTGGGCCTAACACGGGTTTGGAATACCCCACTGCATACTTCCCTCTGTGTAGATGCAGTTCCATTGAGGATTACATGTTGAGTGTGGTTGGTAAGCTAGTTACAAATCCATCTGGTGGTGATGTTGTCGAACCCACATTTTTCTATCATATCTAACTACAATACTCTTGCTATCTTGTTTCTTTCAATGTCCAAATTTGCTTCTATAGATTAGTTCAGTGAATACTATGACTTGTTCAAATAAATATGGACAACTCATGGCATGTGAATATCTTTTCAAATACCTTCATGGCTGTTTTACCCCATGCTCTTCTGTGGCATATGTTTAATCTCATTTTCCCTAACCATTAATCCAATAAAACCTGGCCACCAATTCAACATCTCCATGGACAGTTCTAAGGCTACATAATATCATTTTTTTAGTCTTTAATTGTAGTCCATTTTCCCCTTTTCATTCATTCCACTTACATAGATTGAATAAATAAGGTAGAATGTACAAACTTGTTACATTCCTTTGCCAATTTTAAACCAGTGTGTTTGACCATGTTCTTTCTGTATGGTGACTTCCTGACTTTTACATAAGTTTCTATTCAGGAAAATGAGATGTTCTGGGATTTTGATTTTTCTGGGCACCATCCATCTCCTGATATCATCAACACAATAAAAAGCTTTCTAAAATTAATGAGACAAAGAGGGACTTCTTTTGAATATTAAAAACAATGCAGACAAACTGTCAATGCTGCAAACATTGGATGTTTTTGCTCTGATGATATAAGAGGTAGACTTTTCCTTTAAATCTGTTTTGCTTTAAATTAAATGAAGCTGGGGTGGGGAGGAGAATGCTAACCTGGTTGTTTTTTTAATAACATAAGGAATGGCACGAAATAAAACAGAAGAGAAGCTTTGCATGTTAAATTAATTGCAGAATGTGATTTATGACATAAAATTATGGGAGGGAATTGTGTTTGATATGATGTGTTCAGGGGAGGAGAATTCAGATTTTGGCATCCATCCACAAGTGCCGATGCTTCTTTCTCATTATTATAGACTTTCTAGAATAAACAATGCTAGATTGTTATTTGAACTGTCTTATTAGTCGGAACCATGACATAAACTGTTAGATGTTTTCGTGCCAGCCATGGCAGTTCCTTAAAAGGTCACCAGATGGGAGCAAAGAGGCACCTTTGCTCCCACTGGTGGGTCAGGGGCCTCTGGCCCCTGCAGCCCCATTGGGGAGAGTTAATGGCCCTCCGGCCCCCTCACTGTCATTAGTAAGGGATACCTCCATGCCAGGGAACTCTTTTTCTCTGCTTTATCTTTAAATAAAGCTTCACCTGATTGCATCCCTGCGTGCTGCCTTTTTCTTGGAAGCGCCTCAACAAAACATTGGCCTTGTGAGGGCTCTCACATAAACCTTCTTGCTTTCTTTGATATTGTGACTAAATTGCTTGGACTTCAGTGAGGCATTTGATTAAGTAGACCACAGCCAACCTCTTGTTAAGTTAGAACAATGTAGAATAGAGAGTATCACCACCAGATGGATTTGCAATTGGCTGACTAACTTCACTCAACGTATAGTCTTCAGTGGAGCTATATCTACATGAAACATTCTGTGGGGTACCTCAAGATTCTATCTTGGATCCAGTGGCCTTAAACATCTTCATAAAAGATCTAGGTGAGGGGATAGAAGGGAAACTCATGACATTTCCAGATGACACCAAGCTGGGAGGAATTGCCAATACTTTGGAAGATGGACTGAAGATCCAGAAGGATCTTGCCAAACTTGAGAATAGGGAACTATCCAATAAGATGTAGCTCACAATTCATAACTCACAACTCACAACATTTCTCAGTTGTGAGAAAAGTAAGGTCTTGCACTTAGGCAGGAAAACCAAATGCATAAATTTAGAATATACCTGGTTCTACAATGGTAACTGTAAGAGAGACCTAGGTGCCCTGGTGGATCACCACTGAAATTTCAATCAACATGTACTGCAACTACAAAAAAAGCCTATTCAGTTCTAGGCTGAAACAACAGAGATCACAGGAAGTGATAATACTGCTCTATCCTGTACTAGTGAGGCCACATTTGCAACACTACATCCAGTTTTTATCTCCATGATACAAAACCAAAGCTGAGGCCCCATAAAGAGAGCAGAAAATAGCAAAAAAGGTAATAAGGGATCTGAAGACTAAATCATACAGTGCACAGGTATGTTTAGTCTAATGAAGAGAATGCTCAGGAGATGTAGCAGCAGTCTTCTAATACTTGAAGGACTGCAGGGAAAAAGCCATCAGTTTATTTACCTTAGTGCCTGAGAGAGGACAAGAAGCAATACTTGGAAGCTTGTCTGAGGGAGATTCAACCTGTAAATAAGGAGGAACTTTCTGACAGTGACAATGATTCATCATTGAAACAACTTGCCTCCCAGAGTTGGGGCTATTCCATTACAAGAGATTTTCAAAAAAAAGATTGTCCAGAATAGTATCAGGACTCCTTGCTTGGGCAGGGAAATGAACTAGAACAGGGTCCTAACTCCTGGCCATGGCCTATTGAGAACCAGGCCATAGAAGCAATGGACAAGCAGGTGAGCATGCTAAACTCCATTTGTGCAAGCCCTGGTTGGGGCCCAGTCACATGGGAGAGTGGGTCTGCATGCAAAACTCCAGTTGTGCAAATGGAACTTCACATATGAGTGTGTGCACTGCTTTCATGGAACCATCACCTTTCCCCCACACACCGCTGCTGCCACCACTGGTGGAAAGATAAGGGACTGCTGGATTAGACGACCTCCAAGATCCTTTTCAGCCCTATGGTTATATGATTCTATGAACACCAAGATAATGGAAGATATGAATTCTACCAAGCCCAATAATCTCACATAAGTCATTTTCAAATTTTCTAGCCTTTGAGCTTGGATTTCATTTGCAAACTAACTGCCTATTGTAACATATGCTTATTATTTAGCTTAGGAATTGTGATTGCTAAATTCCAAGTCAGTTGAGGCTTTCTGGTTTCGCCATATTCCACACTTTCACACACACATTGCATCAGATAGCCTGAGGTTTACTGGTTACTGTTGGTATATCACCGTTATTTCTGAGAATGAAATCGTTATATTCACATGCTTAATTTCCTTACACATCCTTCCTTGGCTTCCTTCAACATTGCATTATATTAAACTCTAATATTTTTAATCCAGAGTTTGTATCATTTTCAGGACCTCAGACATTTAGAATGGCTTACTAGTGCAATGACCATTGAATTCTCATTAACACTAAAAAGGGTGCAAAATACAGCACTCTTTCACTATATTCTCAACTTAAACATGGTTGCTATTTTCACATCTCAGTTATGTTAATGTATTTCAGCCTCATAACTGATCAAAGTATCCAATCTATGGATGTATGAAAGAACTTCCAGCAGAGACTTTCTCGAGGCAAAAAAAAAATAGAAACTTTAGCTTTACTTAATTCTACCATAGAATTTATTTCATTTTACTGCCTTTTTGTAAAAACATTTTAATAAAGAACACAGACTGAAGCATCTTCATATATTTCACTCATGTCAAACTCGCAATGTCACATGACGTTGCGTAAAGTATTGGGATTGTTTCGCCATTGCCATCAATAAGGTGGGCATGGCTTCTGCATGATGCATCCGGCCTGGGGGCCAGCAATTTGACACCCCTGCACTATAGTTAAAGAGGCAGCAAATAATAGCATGCCACCGTTAGTAAAAATTACTCCATGTCCAGAGTAAAACTAGGGTGGAAAACTAGGCTCATTTCTGCTACTTTGTTTACTCAAAGGGATCCTTTGAAATAAGGTAAATATTATGGACTGTGTCAAGTCCCATGGGCTTTCCACTTCAGAGACGGGGGAGGGGGACAGACGAGGGGCTGCAACCTAGCGGCAAGCCACTGATGCTACAAAACACCCAGGGAATCCCTGACTCTCGGCCACTGAACAGCAGGAGCCCTGTTGGCAGTAGGCATTAAGGACAGCATGCAGGGGAGTGATGGGAGCGGCCATACCTGCAACACCACGCCCTTGGATAGCCAGGGTGTTGAACAGCTGATCCACACAAGGGATTGCACAGCCAGCTGGAGGAAGAAACCAGAAGCTGGTGTTGCTGTTTTTGAGGATGGATGCCAGATGCTGGCTAGATGATTGGGGGGTGGGTGGAGCTAAGGGTGCTGACTGCATGTAAAGCATTGGAAACAGATCACTCCCAGTGCTGACTTTATTTGCTGTTATTTGCCATCAATAAACACTGGTCAGAATGTTCCTGCCCAGGCAGCTACCTTCTCGACCATCATTTGTCATCTGTGGGACCAGGGCTGGTAAGAACTCTGATAGACTGAATCTTGCAGAATGGAAAGCTCCCATTTTTAATTTTTAATTTAAAGATTTAGAATTCTGATAATCTGTGGTTTGGATCCTTGCTTTCCAACTGATGAATGCCTCCTCTTTTTTTTGAAGATTGTTGAGACGTAGTGGAACAATGGTTGCAAAGAGTTCTGAAGGAAACCAATTACACAGATCTCTTCTAGTCTGATTGTAACACCATGTATGGTACTGACACCACATGATATTGTTTTGTAGTGAGACTGAGTACAAGAGTTATCACGGACTTTCCCATTTTTAATGCTAATCATAGCATTTTAACTTCTACGTGAGATGGGAATGATATCTTTGTCTTATAACTAGAAAATGAAGTGAGTCTAGATAATAGAAGGTATGAATTCTACCTTCTCCCAGTCACTCATATTTTTACATACCCAACCAACAATGACAACAATCAGCCCTTGAAAAATTGAGAGAATCGCTATAGGATGGTGCCCCCTATTTCCAGCCCTTGGAGATATTGAAAAGGAATACCACAACATTATCAAAAGCTTCTGGGACATCAAGAAGTACAAAGATTCATGCTCCCTCTTTAATGCAGGCTCTACTGTCGGAAATTTACAAGCATATTCAAAACTGTCTCCATCTTAAATCTAAGCCTGAAACACAGCTAAAGTGATTCTAGATAATCTGCTTTTTCCAAGGAAATTTCCTCCAAAGGAAGGTCCAATCTGACCACATTCTCAATTTGATAAGGTCGAAACAGATTTACTCTCCTTTGCTGTCTTGGTCTGTAGCTTTCTCACTCTTAGAATTTGCCCATCTCTGAGACTGCTATCTCCCAGTGGCTGCAATACTCAAATTTGGGGTATTAGTTGTTGCCCTTTAATTTGTTTTCATGTTTATTAACTGAATAGAAAAAACAAAATAAAAATCAATATTATAAAAAATTGTGAACATATAAAGAGAAAGGGAAAGGGAGAAACCAGAAAAAGAAAATAAACATACAAAGGAGGGAGGAAGGGAGGGAGAGAGAGAGAAAGACAACACACAGGGAGAGAGAGCAAGATGCAACTTTTATATAATTGAACCCCAAAGTGTATAAAAATAAATTTGAAGAAGTTAGACTAAAGCCAGGCCTAACTATAAAAGTACTGCTATCAAGAAAAGTACAGAGATCAGTTCCAGTCCTGTTCATATAGATTCAAACTCTATGTTTAGATTAAGAAAATAATAATTATACCTATTATAGAAGTGCCTGTACATTGTTAATCTAGGGAGAGAAATTCCAGTTAAATGTGTCCAATTTTTAAAATGACGCTTCCCTTCCCCTTTATCAATCACTTTCCGGCACTAAGGAAAGTGTGGAACTTAGTAGTCCAGATGGCCTTTTCCAACTTTTTAATTCTACCATACTGCTGAGAAAGATAAACAATTAAAGGGTTTAAATGAATATTTTCACAGACTGAAAATATCCAACTGATGGAAATGCTACTGAACTCATTGGAATAATGAACTACATTGCATGTGACAAATTAATTGATTATTTGTCAATAAGTAATTTTTGATTGTTGGTGACCAGGTAGATAGATTTGCTCCATGATAATCTGTTCCTAACTTATAATGGTCCATTCATTACTACTGTAATTGAATCCATTCACCTTGATTCAGGTCATTCCCTTCTTCCCTTTCCTGCCTCCTTTTCCAGCATTTTATCCTTTCTTACTATATGCTGTCCTATTACTTTAATAATGATTTGATTGTGTGGTAGCTAATTTTACAGAGAGCTGGGTCTTCACATAATATGTCTGAAGGAGAATAATTTGATTTTGGTTATTTGTGCCTTGAGTGAGAACTCTGGGCTCATTCATTTGATCATTTATTTGTTTGTCTTCTTCATTGCCCACCATATTATTGGGAGTCTTCTCCAACTCAAAGGTTTAAAAGGGTCACTACTGAATAACAGAATAACAGACTTGGAAGGAACCTTGGAAGTCTTCTAGTCCTACCACCTGCTGAGGCAGGAAACCCTATATTACTTCAAAGAAACAGTTGTCCAAATTCTTCTTAAAAACATCCAGTATTGGAAAAACCAAAACCTCTGGAGGCAAGTCATTCCATTGATTAATTATTTTAACTGTCAGGAAATTTCTCCTTAGTTCGAGGTTCCTTCTCTCCTTGATTAGTTTCCATCCATTTTTTCTTGTCTGGCCTTCAGGTCCATTGGGATTGACCATCTCTTCTTTATGGCAACCCCATAGATATTGGAACATTATTATTATGTCACCCCTGCTCCTTCTTTTCATTATACTAAGGTAAAGGTAAAGGTTCCCCCGCACATGCGTGCTAGTCGTTTTCGACTCTAGGGGCCGGTGCTCATCTCCGTTTCAAAGCCGAAGAGCCAGCGCTTGTCCGAGGACGTCTCCGTGGTCATGTGGCTGGCATGACTAGACGCCAAAGGCGCACGGAACACTGTTACCTTCCCACCGTAGTGGTCCCTATTTTTCTACTTGCATTTTTACGTGCTTTCGAACTGCTAGGTGGGCAGAAGCTGGGACGAGTAACAGGCGCTCACTCTGTTACGCGGCACTCGGGATTCGACCCACCAAACTGCCGACCTTCTGATCGACAAGCTCAGCGTCTTAAACCACTGAGCCACCGCGTCCCTACTTTCATTATACTAGACATACCCAATTCCAGCAGCCGTTCCTTAAAGTTTTAGCCTCCATTCCCCTAATCCTCTTTGTTGTTCTTCTCTGTACTCTTTCTAGAGTCCCAACATCTTTTTTAAATTGTGGTGATGAAAACAGAATGCAGCAATCCATGTGTGGTCTTACCAAGGCATTATAGAATGGTATTAATACCTTTGTGTGATTTTGATTCTGTCCCTCTATTAATGCAGCCTACAACTGTGTTGGCTTTTTTGGCAGCTTCAGCAAAATGCTGACTCATATTTAAGTCATTGTTCACTAGGAGTCCAATGAGGTACCACCTATGCGAAACCTGTACATTTGATTTTTCTTGCTTAAATATATACTTTTTTCACCATTGAATTACATTTTGTTAGATAGGGCCCAATGTTGAAGTTTGTTAAGATACTTCTTATCTTAAGCATACCTTCCAGTACACTCACACAAAGAGGGCTTCCTCAGGGTGCCGTCGGCTAGACAATGTTGGCTGGTGACCCCCAGGGGGAGGGCCTTCTCTGTAGGAGCGCCAGCCCTATGGAACCAACTTCCCCTTGAGCTCCGGATGGCCCCGGATCTCCAGTCCTTTCGCTGCAGCCTTAAAACATTCCTTTTTCATCAGGCTGACCTGGACTGACAGGGATTTTAAAATGTTTTTTTTAATTTTTAACTTTAATTTTACCTTATTCTATTGGGGCTATTAATTTAATTTCTTTTTTAACTTTTGTATCATTGTATTTTATTGTTGTTAGCCACCCTGAGTCCTTCGGGAGATAGGGCAGCATATAAGTCCCAATAATAAATAAATAAATCTTGGTGTTGCATGCAAATGTGTGGTCTTACCAAAGCATTATAAAATGGTATTAATACCTTTGTGTGATCTTGATTCTGTCCCTGTGTTAATGCATCCTACAACTGTGTTGGCTTTTTTGGCAGCTGCAGCACACTGCTAACTCATATTTAAGTTATTGTTCACTAGGAGTCCAAGATTCCTCTCACAATTACTACTATTGAATGAGGTAGCACATATACTACACATGTACATTTGGTTTTTCTTGCCTAAATATACAACCTTACTTTCATTTTCTTAGATAGGGCCCAATGTTCAAGTTTGTCAAGATCCTTCTATACCCTAAGTCTATCTTCTGGAGTGTTCCTGCAAGCTTGTTGTCACCTTCAAATTTGATGAGTTTTCCATCTATCCCCTCATCTAAATAATTAATGTAGTTATTGAAGAGTATTGGACCTAAGACAGGGGCTTGATATACCCCACTGCATACTTCCATCCATGTAGATGCAATTGCATTGAGGATTACAAGTTAAATGTGGTTGGTAAGCCAATTATAAATCCATCTGCTGGTGATGTTTTCTAACCTACATTTTTCTATCATATCTATCTATTCTACTCTACTCTTGCAATCTTGCTTCTTTCAATGTACAACTTTTGCCTCTATAGATTAGCTCAGTGAATACATGACTTGTTCAATTCCGATCTTTGTAAGTATGGACAACTTATGTTAATATTTTTTGAAATACCTTCATGGCTGTTCTACCCATGCTATTCTGGGGCATATTTTTGACTCAATTTCCCAAACCATTGATCCTAATAGAAACTGACCAACATTTCAATATCTTCATGGTTAGTTCTAAGGCAACACAATATCATTTTTTTAGTCTTTAATTGTAGTCCAGTTTTCCCCTTATCATTCATTCCACATACATAAATTGAATAAATAAGGTAGAAATTCCTTTGCCAACTTTAAGGCAGTGTGTTTGACCATGTTCTTTCTCTACTGTAACTTCCTGACATTTACATAGGTTTCTCTTTAGGAAAATGAGATGTTCTGGGATTTCCATTTTTCTGGGCACTATCATTCTCCTGATGTCATCAACACAATAAACAGTCTTTCTAAAATCAATTAGACAAAGAGGGACTTCTTTTGAATATTAAAAACAATGCAGACAAACCTTCTTGCTTTCTTTGATATTGTGACTAAATTCCTTGGATTTCAATGAGGCATTTGATAACGTAGACCACAGCCAACGTCTTGGTAACATAGAACAATGTGGAATAGAGAGTATCACCACCAGATGGATCTGCAATTGTCTGACTAAAACTCAACATACAGAACTCAGTGGAGCTACATCTACATGAAACATTCTGTGGGGTACTTCAAGATTCTATCTTGAGTTCAGTGGTCTCCAACACCTTCATAAATGATCTAGGTGAGGGGATAGATGGGAACTCATTAAATTTGCAGATGACACCAAGAAAGAGTGCAGAAAAGAGCAACAAAGGTGATAAGGAATCTTAAGAATAAATCATAGAGTGCACAGGTAAGGAAATTAAGTATGTTTAGCCTAATGAAGAGATGTCTCAGGGGAGACATGATAGCAGTCTTCCAATACTTGAAGGACTATCATAGGGAAAAGGCCATCCATTTATTTGCCATAGCACTTGAGGGCAGGGCAAGAAGCAATGCATGCAAACCTGTTAGAGGGAGATTCAACCTAGAAATAAGGACAAATTTTCTGACAGTGAGAATGATTCGTAATTGAAATAGTTTGCCTCCCAGAGTTGTGGTTATTCCATTGCAAGAAATGAATGAACAACCATTTGTCCAGAATAGTGTCAGGACTCCTTCCATGGGCAGGCAAATGAACTAGAACAGGAGTCCTTAACTCCTAGTCATGGCCCTTTGGAGACCAGGCCATGAGAGCAGTGGGCGAACAGGAGAGCATGCCAAATTTCATTTGTGCAAGCCCTGGTTGGGAACCAGGCCATGCAAATGGCGGGTGACCATGCAGAACTCCAGTTGTGCAAATGGAACTTCACATATGAGCTTGTCCACTGCTTTCACAGAACCATCCCCTTTCCCCACCACCACCACTACTGCCACCACTGCTGGTCCACAAAATTGGAAAGATTGGGGACCACTGGATTAGAAGACCTCCAAGGTCCTTTCCAGGTGTATGATTCTAGGATTGAATGAACACCATGATAACAGAAGCTATGAATTCTACCAAGCCCAATAAACTCACAGAACTCATTTCAAATTTTCTAGCCCTTGAACTCACCTTGAGCTTGGATTTCATTTGCAAACTAACTGCCTATTGTAATATATGCTTATTATTTAACTTACGAATTGTGATTGCTAAATTCCAAGTCAGTTGAAGCTTTATGGTTTCTCCATATTGCACACTTTCACACATTGATTACATCAGATAGCTTGAATTTACTGGTTACTATTGGTATATTACCGTTATTTCTGAGCATGAAATCGTTGTATTCACATGCTTAATTTCCTCACACATTCTTCCTTGGCTTCCTTCAACGTTGCATAATATTAAACTCTAATATTTTTAATCCAGAGTTTGTATTATTTTCAGGACCTCAGACATGTAGAATGGCTTACCAGTATAATGACCATTACATTTTCATTAACACTAAAAATGTCCCAAAATACAGTGCTCTTTCACTACATTCTCAACTTAAAAATAGTTGCTATTTTCACATCTCAGTTATGTTAATGTATTTCAGCCTCATAATTGATCAAAGTATCCAATCTATGGATGTATGAAACAACTTCCAGCAGAGTCTTTCTGGAGGCAACAAAATCCAAACCTTTAGCTTTATTATTATTGTGATATGTGATTTCTAACACTCAGTTTATTTTATTTTTACTGGCTTTTCGTAAAAACATTTCAAGAAACAATACAAACTGAAACATCTTCATATAGTTCAGTCAACAGGGTTAAATAGACAGCAAGTAATAGCTTGCTAATGCTAATAAAAATTACTCCAGAGTAAAACTAGGGTGGAAAAGTGAGAGAAAATAGATTGAGTCCCTCAACCATTCCCACTAGAGGCTCATTCGTGCTACTATGTTTACTCAAAGGGATCCTTTGCAATGCAGTAAATATTATGGACTGAATCTTGCAGAATGGAAAAGTCTCATTTTTACTTTTTAATTCAAAGATTCCGTTCTGATCATCTGTGGTTTGGATCCTTGCTTTTCCAAATAATGAAAGCCTCCTCTTTTTAGGAATATTTTTGAGACAGGGTGAGGGATGTGGTTGCATAGCGTTCTGGGGGAAAACAGTTGCCCAGTTCTCTTCTAGTCTGATTGTAACACTATGTATGGTATTGACGCCATATACTGTAATATTGTTTTGAGTATAACCTGCAGTGAGACTGAGTACAAGAGTTATCACTGTCTTTCTCATATTTCTGTACCTATCTCTGGCTTTTGATACTGTTAATCCTGGCATTTTAGCTTCTTCGTGAGATGGGAATGATATCTTTGTCTTATAACTAGGAAATGAAGTGAGTCTACATAATAGAAGCTATGAATTCTACCTTCTCCCAGTCACTCATACTTTTACATACCCAGCCAACAGCGACAACAATCGGCCCTTGAGAAATTAACTTATAATGGTCCATTCATTACTACTGTAATTGAATCCATTCACCTTGATTCAGGTCATTCCCTTCTTCCCTTTCCTGCCTCCTTTTCCAGCATTTTATCCTTTCTTACTATATGCTGTCCTATTACTTTAATAATGATTTGATTGTGTGGTAGCTAATTTTACAGAGAGCTGGGTCTTCACATAATATGTCTTGTAATGTTCGCGGCGGGTTCCCGTTAAGAAGGAGGACAGCAGGCTTCAACTCAGAACAGCTGTTTATTTGCCTCACAGGAATGAACAAGAAAGTGACAAATTCCCCCTTATATAGGGATGCCAGCGGGTCGCTAGCCAATCCCTATCCTAGGATACTTCCCACCATTTCGGCTCTGTCCAATCTGTGTGGACCATGTGCGCAGCTGTCAAACTCAGCTGTCAACTAGAGCTGCGTGTGCAGCTGTCAGCTGTCAAAAGGAGCTGTCACGCGTTTCTTATATTGAACAGTGTTAACAAATATATATACTACATCCCTTCCCCCCCCCAACAAGTAACAATAACAGTTTAACTATTTACACTGGTTGTGTGCAGACGTTCATTTGGCCTGACCCTTGGGGTTTCAGCCAAACGTAGTCTCGCAGGTATGCTGGTGGTTTTCTTGCTCTGCTGGAGTGTCATAGGGGTTGGTCTGAAGTCTTTCCTCTGGGGAGGGAGATAGTTTCTGCGGGCTCGGGGTTGTCAAGGTGGCTGGAAGCGGTTGCAGGGCTTGTCAGTGTGATTGGAATGTCCTCGGGATCTGGGTGGTTCCTGTTCCCTTCGAGCGGTGTCGACTCTACTGTGTTGGGGGTGATGTGAACAGGTTCTGCTGCAACTGGGTGTGCTTCTGGTCCGGGGTTGCTTAGTCCTCTTTTCCTTAGTTGGTCGAGGTGTCGTCTCATCTGTCGGCCCCCTAGATAAGAAATGGGTCCTGTGCCCAGAATAATGGCCCCTGGTAGCCATTTGTCTCCTAGCCCAAAATTCCTGACCCAGACAAGATCCCCGGGGTTAAATTGACATGGCGGGGCTGGTGGCTTGGGTGTAGTAGTTACCCTATCGGGGAGCAGTCTGTCCAGCCTGGTAGTTAATCAATGCCCCCAACGCAATTCCGCCGGGCTTTTGCCAGTCGCCGTGCAGGGGGTTGAGTGCTGTGTGAGCAGGAATTGTGCCAGCCACTGGTGCCAGTTGCCGGAGATGATACAGCGCAGAGAGTCTTTGGTAGTCCTAACCATAATTTCTGCCAGGCCATTAGTAGACGGCCGGAAGGGAGCCATGGTGATGTGATTAATTAAGTTGGCCTTGATGAAAATCTGAAAGGTAGCAGAGGTGAATTGCGGCCCATTGCCTGATACAATAACATCTGGGAGACCGTGCGTGGTGAAGAGCCCCCTAAGCACTTGTATAGTGCTGGCTGTGGTGAGACTCCTGACTGGGATGACCTCTAGCCACCTCGATTAGCTGTCCACTACTATGAGGAACAGCTGCCCTTGGAAGGGTCCGGCATAATCTATATGTATTCTTGCCCAGGGTCTATGCGTAGGCTCCCACTTGTGTATTGGCGTGTGGAGGGGTCCTGGTCTGGACTGCTGACATGGGTAGCAGCCTGCAACGTAATTTTCTATGTCTTTGTCTATGCCTGGCCACCACAAATAGCTTCTGGCTAAGGCTTTCATTTTTACTATGCCAAGATGACCCTCATGCAGTGTTAAGAGATTCTTTGTCCTGTGCTTTTCGGGAATTACTACCCTGCTCCCCCATAACACACATCCCTGGTGTGTTGATAATTCATTTTTTCTATTCTAATATGCCTGGAACCTGGGCAATAGTTGTGCCATCCTGAAGTTACCCATGCTAATACCCTGCTCAGGAGTTTGTCAGAGGCTGTAGCTGAAGCTATGTCTTTAACCTGAAGAGGGCAATCTGGAAGTTCATTGATGGCCAGGATTTGTCCCCCTGGAGCAGGGTCTGGGTCACAGTCTGTAATGGGGAGCCTGCTTAGTCCGTCTGCGTGACACATTTCCCTACCAGGTTTGTGTATTAATTTAAAAGTATAGGCTGACAGTGTCACTGCACATTTTTTATTGTTGTTGTTGTTGTTCGTCAGAAAAGTTCATTTCTAACTGTACATTTCCCCTGCTTTTTCCACCTGTGGTGATAACTTATCTGGTAACCATAGTGAATCCCATATGACCAATTATGTTACAATTTCAGACTGTTTAGTATGCATGTCTAGAAAAAGTTCTCACAGTTATTCTTTATTGTCTTTCACTTTGCTGTTACTGTCTGTTACGTTAGGATGTAGTCAGCTAGCTCTCTCTTTATAATATATATTTAGTTTTTATATTTTTGTAATTAAAAGGTATTTAGTAAGATTATGCGTCATGTTTTATTTCCTTCCTTCATGCACATCATGCATCCTCTGAAGCATGGTCCTTCGCCCTCTACTAAGGTGATTTATACCTTGACATTTGGTAGCAGAGGATGGTTTGATTTATGTCTTTAGAGATGCATGTTTCTGCGGCTGTTATCAGTTAGTTAGTGCTAGTGAGGCAGCGATGATTAACTGCTGAAACATGTCAGGAAGGAAGCCATGGATGAAAAGGGAGGCCAGGAGCCTGTCTGTGGGGCATCTCCCTTCAACTTTACAAACTCCGATTGTTTCAGCCACATGCCTTGGAGAAGACGCACCTGCTCCTGTCGATGATACAAGGTCAGTCACTCCTTTTTCTACTTTTCCAAGCTCCCTGGCAGCTGCTCTTGAAAATGTTCACACTCCAGGGGCTCAAGATGAATTTGAAAGGCTTGGAGCGAAACCTAAAGTTCAGCCGAAGAAAATTCCTTCTGCTCCTTCAAGCCCCAAGCAAACTATGTGAGATAGGGCTATGCAAGGCTACTGTGAACAAATTGGGGTTTTTGAAAAGCGTTTGCAACAGGCAAAGGAATATGTGTCAATGGTTCAGCAATATGAGAGGAATTATGAGCAAGAACCGGCCATATTGCCACACCCACAAGAAGAAGCCATATTACCTCCTTCTTTCCCAAAGCCAAAGTCATGCCCATCATTGAGTGTCATGCAAGACGAATGGGAACCAGAGGCTCCTATGTCACATGATTATGGGCTGTCCCAAAGGACATACAGAGCCACAGTGAGGCCTGAAGCTAATGTTATAGCACCATCTACTGCATTAAGACATGAATTGGAGCTCTCACTCTCGCAACTGTCCATGCAGGAATCTTTGCTCAGAGATACAAGATTTCTGCCGTTATCTGAGGCTCCAGCCCCTGATGGTCCTAGGATTCTTGTTACTATTGCTTTTCCTGTTAATATTGCTTCTGTGCAAGTCCCTCTACCTGGTAGAGCACAGCCATATTTAGCCCACACACAATTGCCACCGGGTTCTTATATGCGAAGGCCAGTGTCATCTGCAGGTTATGCTAATGCACCAGCCCCAGCGCCAGCACCTCCTGCTGGCCAGGGTGGAATAGCAGCTCAAAGACAGTCACAGCCAGCACCAATATTACTGGCAGCTTCAATGCAACTGCCGCATGTCCAGGCACAGGCACAGACGCCACTGGTGCCCCCTGCAGGTTATGTTCGGATAGCACAACCTGCACAGCCAGTACCTCAATTGTATATTCCTCATCAAACACCTTCTATTGTACCACTGGCTGGTGACTCAAAATTAAAGAAGTCAGGACAGAATTACAGGGCATGGGTCAATGAGGTTGGACTTTTGCTACACAGAGAAGGTACTCACATGATGGTGTTTAATCCTCCTGCCCAGCCTTGGACTCCTCACATATGGGACTTGGATAATAGAGCATGCACAACATTACTGATGTCAATGGACACTGAATTGCAGCTCACGTTTTCACAAGATGCAACTGCCTAACAAATTTGGACTCAGTTAGAGACTTGTTATTGGCCTACATCAACTGAGTCTACATGTTTACTTTTGTCTGAGTTCCATGGTTCCAGATTAAAACCTGGTGAACATATTGGAACACATTTGACTAAAATGAAAGGTATTAGAAAAGAACTGGGTGAAAAAGGCTATCCTATTGATGATTTTCAAATGATCAGCATTATCATCAATTCTATGAATCATGAGTGGAAAGATGCTATTTCCAAGATTAATCAAGTGCCTATTGCTCAACGCACAGTGGATCATGTATGCAGAATTTTAACTGAAGAAGAAGCACTTATGCAAGCCGCGCCACATTTAAGGGAACCACCAGCATCAAGAGCTTCAGCGAGGCGTGCCTTCCGTGGAAGGGCCTACGTTCCAAGGATGCCAAGATGCTACATCTGCAATCATGTGGGACATGCCACCCGGGATTGTCCCCAACGGGTTCCAGCGCCCATCACATATCAGCCCAGAACAACAGTTTCCAGAGGAGGCAGAGGTAGAGGCGGACGACAAGGTCGTGGTCGTGGTTCCAGGCGTGATCCACAAGCTCCACTTGTCACATTGGATGTGACCAATGATCCACAGTCTCAACCAGAGTACGACAGATGACTTCTTTGGACTTCGGACAGTGGAGCAGCATTACATGTTACCTACAGAAAAGAGCTTTACACAGAGATGCACGAGTCTGAACCTGAACTTCGTGAACTTTACTCTTTTTCAAATCATCCTGTTCAGGTCATGGGAAAAGGAACTGTTTATATTGAAATGCTCGGTGCTCTCATTCCTGATGTTTACTACGTTCCGTCTGCCAGTAGTAATTTGCTTAGTCAGAGTCATTTATAATAATAATAATAATAATAATAATAATAATAATAATAATA
>JAKJMR010015057.1:0-29307 GCA_024449315.1 Daboia siamensis | reverse complement strand
GGTGGAGCCTGGGTTGCTGCGTATGAGTCATCATGTAGGAATTATTTTTCTGTACCTTTTGGTTCCTAGTACCAAGACCAGATCTCTTTGTTCTGAAGGGGTATAAAAGGTGGAAGACATCTTTCCTGGTTGTTGCCTTCATCTCTCTACCAGCCATGAAGAGACATGTGGCCACCCAACTCTTTTTTGATCAAAATAAAAGTTGTTTGCTAGCTGAAACCTCGGCTCAGGAGTTTCTTTTGGCTCTTTTAAATTCCTGAGTAATGATGGGGCAATTGTGAGGCTAAGTGTAAAACCTTACAATTCTTTCATCTGTTTTATTGTGTTTGGTTCCTTTCCTTCTCTCCAAAAAATAAGGCTAATAGAGTCTGAAAAAAAATTCTGCCCGCATAGAATATGCCCTATTAGTGGGAAGGGGTTGCAATAGGTGTTGTGGCATATAGTTTTAAAGTAATATCATCAGCATAATTTTGTTCTTGAAAACATCTTTTAGAATGTCTTATCAACCCAATGGACACGGTGGCTCTGTTGCAGAATCAAGAGACTCAGACCCCGGAATCAAAAGAAGTTTGGTATATTTTGCACAAAAGGTTCAGAACAAAAAGCAATGTCAATGTCTGAACACATTTTCAGGGAAAAGCAAGTACATATATAGTCTTCAAAAGTAGCAAAACACGGAAATGTAACTTACAAGCTCTGATTGGTTACTTGAATTACAGCCCCCCAACTCCCCCTTGTTGCTATTCTGAATTTAGCTAAATATCTTGCAACCTTGTTAGCAAAAGTCACAGGTGTCTTGCTAAATATCCAAGTTTCCGGCACAATTTGTGGTTTAGCTACAAGTGAGACATATGTGGTAAGCTGTAACTGAACTCTGTGCTGGCCTACGAGGGGTGACCTACAGCTGAACTTGTGGTTTGGCATTTCTCCATTTCCTTGTTCCTCTTGTAACTAATACACACATTTTTCTTCATGCCTCACATTTATGTCCTACCTCACTTTTATGACATGCAGCATTTTGATGTATTCTTTGTATCTTTCTTTATGGCCTGCCTCAGCTCAGTGGGTTAGGACGCTGAGTTTGTCGATCAGATGGTCGGCCGTTTGGTGGGTCGAATCCCGAGTGCTGCGTAACAGAGTGAGTGCCTGTTACTCGTCCCAGCTTCTGCCAACCTAGCAGTTTGAAAGCACATAAAAATGCAAGTAGAAAAATAGGGACCACTATGGCAGACATGTCAAACACAAGGCCCGGGGGCCGGATCCGGCCTGCGAAGTGGTTTCATGTGGCCCGCGAAGCTATCCTGGAAACAGTGAGGGAACGGCCCCCACTGCCTTGGCCCTGGCCCAGAGACCCTCCTTCTGACAGAGACCCTCAGATCTGTCCCACTCCTGCCCAGGCCCCCATAGGCACCCTAAATGCGAACGATGTAGAGCTGGCCATGCCCACCCAGTAGGCCATACGCACTCTAGCCACGCCCACCCATTAGGCCACGCCCACCCTGGCCATACCCACCCGGCCCCCTGAGGGCAACCGCAATGCTGATGTGGCCCTCAATGAAATTGAGTTTGACACCCCTGCACTACGGTGAGAAGGTAACTGTCAGAATCCATTTATATCACATTTCATAAATGTATAGGTAGAACATTGTGCTTATTCTGGGGATTCTGCCATCTCTCCGAGTGGGGTGGAGAGGAAGGTTACTTAAATTGAAATAAGGGATCTTCAAACAACTGAAAAAGGAAGAAGCAATAACAATAAAACCAAGGAGAGTTCCCTTTCCCACGGAAGGGCCTGACACCTAAGTAAATGATGGGAGGCTGACCAAATGGATGAGGGGAGGGGGCTGAAATGGAAATGTTTTATATAGGATTGAAATGTAACTTTGTTAGATTCCGTCTTGTATTGCCACAATTGATTCCATCCTAGTAAACATTTTCCTTTTGGACTAAACTTGCATCCAAGAGTTCTTATTTCCTAAGATGTGGATTGAGGTGGGTCCTGACAGTAGACGGAATCTGCTATAAGAGTCAACCTGGAAGGGAAAACCTTACCGGGGGACTTTGCAACAAATACAATGTCTGGCGACGAAACAAGAGAGGAGGGAAGCCCCATGGAGAGGGGGTCTTCCTCCCAAATGGAATCCCAGAGACGATGGGAAGCTGAAGCGGCATATTCCCCCGGGGAAGAAGCGGTGGAGCAGTACGACCGAAAACCCCAGTGGTCGATGGGCGTTGGAAGGAAAAGTGAGTGGGAAAAGGCATCGAGGGAAGTAACCCTGAGACGGAGCGACCACCAACCGGAATGGAGGCAGGAGATGGAGAGCTCACTGCATGCCAGTGAGGAGGAGCAGATCCTGGAAAAGGCCATTGATCTGATGAAAGCAACCCTGAGCTCACTAAGGGAGGAGAGAGCTGAAAATCGCGACCGAGGCAGCGCCTGGGGACGCAACTGGAAAGGTAACGGAGGGGATCCAGCACCTGAAACCCCGGGGCCGTCCAATGGAACAGGAATTGCTGCCTCAGCAGTACCCCCCCCCAGAACCACAGACGGGGACCAGAGATACCGGAGGAATACAGGGACCTTGCTGAGGTTTTCAGTGAGGAACGGGCAGATGAGCTTCCCTCCGACTGCCCCACAGACTGTGCTATAGAATTCAAACCCGCGGCAAAACTCCCAAAACCCAGGATGTATGCCATGAGCCCCAGGGAAATGGCAGAAATGGAAAGATTCATAAAGAAAAACTTAGAAAGGGGCTTCATTGAGCCTGCCAGATCCAAAGTGGCTGCCCCAGTTCTGCTCAGGGAAAAGAAGGATGTGTCTTACCGCTGTTGTATAGATTATAGGAATTTGAATACAATTAGTGAATGCAATCTGTACCCCTTACCCCTGATGAAGGATATGCTATCCCACCTATCGAAAGGAAGGATTTTCACTAAACTAGACCTGAGGGAAGCATACTACCGCATTAGGATTAAGGAAGGAGATGAATGGAAGACTGCATTCAACTGCCCATTGGGTTGCTACCAGTTCAAAGTACTGCCATTTGGACTGCAAGGGGCTCCTGCAGTATTCATGCAATTAATTAATGACGTGCTAAGGGAGCACCTTTATAAGGGGGTCCTGGTTTACCTGGACGACATCCTTATCTTCACTGAGACCAAAGAGGAACATATCAAACTAGTCAGAGCAGTCCTGAAAAAGTTGCGAGCTGCCCACCTATATGCTAAACTATCAAAGTGCGAATTCCACCAGGAAAAAAATGACTACCTGGGATATCGCATATCCCCAGAGGGCATTGAAATGGACCCTGAGAAAGTCAGAGCAGTATTAGAGTGGGCACCCCCCTGCACACGGAAGCAATTGCAAAGTTTCCTGGGGTTTGCAAATTTCTACCGCCAATTCATCCCTGCATTTGGCCAAATAGCCATGCCCCTGACAAACTTGTTGAAAATGAAAGGGGGGTCCCCCGTGAAATCCAGCCAGCCTGTAAAGTGGACAATGGAGTGTCAAGCAGCATTTGAGAGGCTAAAGAGACTTTTTTCTGCTGAACCTGTCCTAAAACACCCAGATCCCGACAAACCTTTTGTAATACAGGCAGATGCGAGTGATGTAGCGGTAGGAGCCGTACTATTACAAGAAAATGATGGGGGGACGTTGCAACCATGCGCATACACATCCAGAAAACTCACAGAAACAGAACAACGTTGGCCAATATGGGAAAAAGAGGCATTCTCGCTGAGGTGGGCATTACTAACATGGCGCCAATTTTTAGAAGGAAATAAAATACCTTTCCAGGTCTGGACAGACCACAAGAATTTGGAAGCACTAAAAACGCCCAGGAAGCTCACTCCTAAGCAAGCCCGCTGGTCCCAACATTTTCACCGATTCAATTTCACTCTCAAACACTTACCGGGGGGGAAAGAACTTCCTGGCAGATGCATTATCCCGCATGCCCCGATATAACAGCACAAGAGTTACTGACTTTAAACCACTTGTACCGGAACAACAACTGGCAGCACCAGTCACCACCAGGGAACAAGAAAAAATGAAGCCAAAGGTAGATAGCCAAACTGGAATAGAATTCAGGAAGTCTTTGGAAAGTGATGAATGGTTCCAGAAAAATAAACATGTGTGCACAATTAAAGATGGACTGCCATGGGTGGGGGAGAAGCTATATATACCTGCCACACAGAGAATCAATTTCATGCAACTGTGCCATGATACAAAATCAGCAGGACACTGGCTTTGTAAAAACCTTACACTTAACTAAAAGGCAATTTTGGTGGCCATCTATGAAAAAGGACATAGAAAGCTATGTGGGTAGCTGTCAAATTTGCGCGATGGCCAAAAGACTGCAAGGGAAACCGCCAGGTCTGTTACAACCGGTGGCAAACCCCTCAGCCCCATGGAAAGAAATAGCCATGGATTTTATCGTAGAACTGCCAGAAAGTAATGGAAACACCGTAGTCTGGACTGTCACAGATCTGTTCTCTAAGCAAGTACATTTCATACCTTGCCAAAAAATCCCGACTGCAAAAGCATTAGCAAAACTGTTTGTACAGCATATTTACAGATTGCACGGGGTACCACAACGCATCATATCTGACAGAGGGATGCAATTTACGTCGGCATTTTGAAAAGAATTTTTATCCCTCTTAGGAACCACCCAAGGACTGTCATCTAGTCACCATCCTCAGACAGACGGAGCTTCTGAAAGACTTAATAATATACTTGAACAATATCTGATATGCTTTATTAATTTTCAGCAGTCCGACTGGACGGACCTACTGCCTTTCGCAGAAGTAGCATATAATAAAGCAGTCCACTCAAGCACAGGTTACACCCCTTTTCAAGTAGCTACAGGCCAGAGTTTCAACCCAATACCAGAACTAACCCCAAAAGAACCGGTCATCCCTGATCTGAAGGAATGGATTGCCCAATTACAAAATACATGGCCAATCGTTAGGAAAGCGTTGGAAGATGCCAGAAAAGCATACAAGACACAGGCAGACAAAAAAAGAACCGATCCCACACCATTTAGGGTAGGAGAGATGGTATATTTATCCACAAAATTCCTGAAATCACTCCAACCCTGTAAAAAAGTAGGACCAAAATATATTGGACCCTTTCCAATTAAAAGAATCATAAACCCAGTAACAGTTGAATTAGAACTACCCAAAAATCTTAGACGAATACACCCAACCTTTCATTGCAGTCTAATAGAGAACAACAATCACCACTACGAGCAAAAATCCCACCACCACCACCCCCCATCATGGTGGAAGGAGAACAACATTTTGAAGTGAAAGAAATCTTAGATTCCAGAAAACACCATGGAACGATACAATATTTAGTGGCATGGAAACACCTCCCCTCCTCAGAAAATGACTGGGTTAACAAACTCCATGTTAAAGCACCTAAGTTGCTTAAGAGGTTTCATACAGAATATCCAAACAAACCAGGCTAACATTTATGTTTTCTTTTCCCCACAGATGGACTCATCTTTTTTCTGAAAGGAGAGCCGAATGTCAGAATCCATTTATATCACATTTCATAAATGTATAGGTAGAACATTGTGCTTATTCTGGGGATTCTGCCATCTCTCCGAGGGGGGTGGAGAGGAAGGTTACTTAGATTGAAATAAGGGATCTTCAAACAACTGAAAAAGAAGCAATAACAATAAAACCAAGGAGAGTTCCCTTTCCCACGGAAGGGCCTGACACCTAAGTAAATGATGGGAGGCTGACCAAATGGATGAGGGGAGGGGGCTGAAATGGGAATGTTTTATATAGGATTGAAATGTAACTTTGTTAGATTCCGTCTTGTATTGCCACAATCGATTCCATCCTAGTAAACATTTTCCTTTTAGACTAAACTGGCATCCAAGAGTTCTTATTTCCTAAGATGTGGATTGAGGTGGGTCCTGACAGTAACAGTGGTCCATGCACCTTTGGTGTCTAGTCATGCCAGCCAAATGACCACAGAGAGTCCTCGGACAAGCGCTGGCTCTTCGGCTTTGAAACAGAGATGAGCACCGGCCCCTAGAGTTGGAAATGACTAGCATGCATGTGCCAGGGAACCTTTACCTATCAACCCTTGGGATATTTTAATACTGTTTTCATGGCTCTTAATTACACAGATTTTCCGGAGTATTCAGTTGCTTGCTATTCCCATTCCACTGATTGATCATTGTCCTTTTAGCTGTCGGGCCATTCATTTTCCCGTCTGTCCCCAGGTGCACGTGCCTTTTTAACTTGCTTTCCTAACTGGGTCGCGCACAAGCCTGGTTTTTTAGCTGCAAAGCTGTAGTTTCGTCCGCAGTGCGCACGGGAAACTGGCGGTGGTGCTAGCGCTTCCCTTTTTGTGTTTCGCTCGCAACCCCCCCTCCTTTTTTGCTTTCCCTTCCCCCTGCCTTGCCTACCCAGTGCATTCTCCGATTAAAGGGAGGAGGGCAGAGGACCTCAGGCGCCATTTCCCCCCCCCCCAACATAATCTAGCAGCAGAAGCATTAGCGCCACCTCCGCAACTGCCTCCTGTCGTACGCGGGTGGAAGGTCTGGGACGAAAACAAAAAGGGGGACGAAAGCAGAGAGGAGGAAACGTCGCAGAGACTGCTGCACATTGGGTCCCACTTTGAAGAAGAGCGAGGAGACCCCTCCTTCGCAGGAGAGGAGGCGGCACCGCAACAGCCGCCGCCGGGGGTGAAAGCCAGGAGCCCCCCCCCCCATCACTGCCGCCGCCTCTCTCCTTCTGCTTGGGTGCGTGGGTTGGGGAAGGTTCCAAAAGAGAAGGCAACCTTCTCACCTCACCCCCGGAATCCCTTCCTTCCGCAGCCCTTTTCCTGCCCGCCCGCCCTCCTTACCCGCGGAAGACCAGGGAGCAGGCGGGCAGGGAAAGGGGGAACTACAGAGAGAGAAGAGCAACGGCGAGAAGACGACGGTGGTGGCAGGAGCGAAGGAAGAAGACCAATTCTCTGGCGCTCACCTTGTTTGCAAACTGCACCTTTTTTAAAAAAATTGCTATATATTTGCGTTTTGCTTCAGGCCGGATCCGCCCGGACTCTGCTCTCAGCTCCGTCACGTGGTAGGTGTCGCCGCCTGCTTTGGCCTGCTTTACTCGATTGCTTGCTTGGCTTTCCCATTGCCCTTGCTCGGCCCTTCTGTCGCTGTCTTTGTTAGCGCTACTGGCTACGTGCACTCCAGAGAAGCCCGCGTCGGCCAGAAACAACTTCTTTGACCCCCCCCCCCCCCCCGCCCCGCACTTCGATTTGTGATTTGGTTCCCTTTTAATTTCTGGTTCTGAGGTGTGCATTTATATTTTTTTTACAGAGAGACGTTTCCTTTTTTAAAAATCCGTAATCATGAAACTACCCTGTCCGGTTTTTTTATTTTCCACTCGGAAGTGCAAGTCACCGCCGGGTTCTTAATTCTGCATAATACTAATTTGTTCCTTTGCCTGCCTACTTTCCCGTTACCTGTTTGCAACACTGAAGCGTTTTTACCGTCCTGCAACCTACAATGCCATCTCCCTTACATCATTTACCTTTGGAAAGCTATAAAGTTGTGCATCTTGGAGTAATCGTGCTTTTATAGGGTTAAAAAAGAGCTTTTTAGTTCGCTTTAACAGTTAAGTGTGGAACGGGGAAGGAAGGCAATAAGCAGTGCAGCCGGTCGTCTGTGCTTCGGGGTAGGGAAGAGAGGGAACTGGAGAGGATTGACTTGAATGTTTCGGAATAGAGGCGACCTCTGTCCATTTTACAATAGCATATGTAAAACATTTCCCTTAAGTCAACGCGACGCTGTAACATCTTCTGTAACGTCCCTGTCCCTCGGTTGTTGGCGTTGTTGAAGTGGCATTTAAAAATCAGACGTGTAAGTGCGCACTTGTGCGAAGTTATTGTGGTTCCATTGCAAACGGGGAGGGGAAGAAGAAAAGCGGGTTTCTTATGGCGACACTTTTAAGTTGAAAGCTTCCCAACTGGAATGTGTTTATTTTTTTTGTATTAGTCGCTTGCCCTGTTTGCCCCCTCCTTTCATAAACATGCAGTCTTCCAGTGTACTTCTCGCTAACATCCGAACTCCGCCGTTCCCAAAGTTCCATCATATCCGTCCAAATCTAACCCGTTTCCATTCTCAAACATTGTGTGTGCGTCACCGCGCCTCTATTGGAGATTTTGTCACGTGGCTGGTTGGCAATCATGTTTGTGGGCGCCTTGTGGAGACTGCATGTTGTCTCATAGCTATAATAGGTAGTCCTTGACTTACGACCACAATTGAACCCAAGTTTTCTGTTGTTACACAAGACAGTTAAGTGAGTTTTGCACCATGTTACGACTTTTCTTGCCACAGTTAAGTGAATCACTGCAGTTGTCCCAAAGGTGCTTTTTCAAGAGGGAACTGGACTTTCAAGTTTTTCTTTGAAGACGTTTGGCTTCTCATCCATGAAGCTTCTTCAAGTCTTGACTGGATGGTGGGGAATGGAAGAATTTACAGGTGAAACTAGAAAAATTAGAATATTGTGCAAAAGTTCATTTATTTCAGTAAGGCAACTTAAAAGGAGAAACTAATATATGAGATAGACTCATTACATGCAAAGCAAGATAGTTCAAGCCATGATTTGTCATAATTGTGATGATTATAGCTTACAGCTCATGAAAACCCCAAATCCACAATCTCAGAAAATTAGAATATTGTGAAAAGGTGCAATATTCTAGGCTCAAAGTGTCCCACTCTAATCAGCTAATTAAGCCATAACACCTGCAAAGGGTTCCTGAGCCTTTAAATGGTCTCTCAGTCTGGTTCAGTAGGAATCACAATCATGGGGAAGACTGCTGACCTGACAGCTGTGCAGAAAACCATCATTGACACCCTCCATAAGGAGGGAAAGCCTCAAAAGGTAATTGCCAAAGAAGTTGGATGTTCCCAAAGTGCTGTATCAAAGCACATTAATAGAAAGTTATGTGGAAGGGAAAAGTGTGGAAGAAAAAGGTGCACAAGCAGCAGGGATGACTGCAGCCTGGAGAGGATTGTCAGGAAAAGGCCATTCAAAAGTGTTGGGGATTTCCACAAGGAGTGGACTGAGGCTGGAGTCAGTGCATCAAGAGCCACCACACACAGACAGATCCTGGACATGGGGTTCAAATGTCGTATTCCTCTTGTCAAGCTGCTCCTGAACAACAAACAACGTCAGAAGCGTCTTACCTGGGCTAAAGAAAAACAGACCTGGTCTATTGCTCAGTGGTCCAAAGTCCTCTTTTCTGATGAGAGCAACTTTTGCATCTCATTTGGAAACCAAGGACCCAGAGTCTGGAGGAAGAATGGAGAGGCACACACTGCAAGATGCTTGATGTCCAGTGTGAAGTTTCCACAGTCTGTGTTGATTTGGGGAGCCATGTCATCTGCTGGTGTTGGTCCACTGTGCTTCATTAAGTCCAGGGTCAATGCAGCCGTCTACCAGGAGATTTTGGAGCACTTCATGCTTCCTTCCGTGGATGAGCTTTATGGGGATGCTGACTTCATTTTCCAGCAGGACTTGGCACCTGCCCACACTGCCAAAAGCACCAGAACCTGGTTCAATGACCATGGGATTACTGTGCTTGATTGGCCAGCAAACTCGTCTGACCTGAACCCCATAGAAAATCTATGCAGCATTGCCAAGAGAAAGATGAGAGACATGAGGCCAAACAATGCAGAAGAGCTGAAGGCTGCTATTGAAGCATCCTGGTCTTCCATAACACCTCAGCAGTGCCACAGGCTGATAGCTTCCATGCCACGCCGCATTGAGGCAGTAATTGCTGCAAAAAGGGCCCAAACCAATTACTGAGTACATATGCATGCTTATACTTTTCAGAGGTCCGATATTGTTCTGTGTACACTCCTTGTTTTATTGATTGCATGTAATATTCTAATTTTCTGAGATTGTGGATTTGGGGTTTTCATGAGGTGTATGCCATAATCATCACAATTATGACAAATCACGGCTTGAACTATCTTACTTTGCATGTAATGAATCTATCTCATATTAGTTTCCCCTTTTAAGTTGCATTACTGAAATAAATGAACTTTTGCACGATATTCTAATTTTTTGAGTTTCACCTGTATATTCCTTGCAGACAGCTGGTTATTTGCATTTTTTTTACTGAGAATGTCCATAGACAATCACTGGAGTTGTTAAGTTAGTAACACAGTCATTAAGTGAATCTCGCTTCCCCATTGACTTTGCTTGTCAGGAGGTTGCAAAAGGTTTATTTTATTTATTTTTTTATTTTATTAAATTTATATACCGCCCTATTCCCGTAGGACTCAGGGCGGTGTACAGGGAGGATTAAAAACAAACATACAAAAATTAAAATCAGAATTAAAACAGTTGATTAAATAAAGTCCCAGAAATTTAAAACTAAAACCCAATAAAAAATTAAAACCCCTCAGCTTGGGCCAGACAGCTCAAAGAGCCATGTTTTCAGGTCCCTGCGGAATGAGCGAAGGTCGGGGGCAGTCCTAATTTCCATGGGGAGTTGGTTCCATAGGGCCGGCGCGCCCACAGAGAACGCTCTTCCCCTGGGAATAACCTGCCAGCATTCCTTAACCGGCGGTATCCTGAGAAGGCCCTCCCTGTGGGAGCGCATGGGATGAAGGGAGCTTGATGCCGGCAGCAGGTGTTCCCTCAGATATCCCGGACCCAAGCCATTTAGGGCTTTATAGGTCATCACCAGCACCTTGAATCTCACCCGAAGGGCAACCGGAAGCCAATGCAGCTCGCGGAGTAGAGGTGTTACATGGGAGTATCGGGAAGCCCCCATCACAACTCGCGGTGGATCACATGACCCTGGGACACTGCAACCATCATAAATATATATCAGTGCCAAGTGTCTGAATTTTGATGACATGATCATGGGCATGCTGCAACGGTCATAAGTCACTTTTTTCAGTACCATTGTAAGTTTGGTCACTAATGAATGTTAAGTTGAGGACTACCTGTATCTTGTATTGGACATAGAATTTTGATCATGTGACCATTTATTTTATTTTTTATTTTATTAGATTTATATACCGCCCTTTCCCGAAGGACTCAGGGTGCTTTACAGGGTATTTAAAACAACCAGTACAAAAGTTAAAACAAATTAAAAAAGATTAAATCATCCCTAAAATTAAAAACCCCAGTTAAAAATTCTCAGCCCGGGCTGGAGAGCTCAAAGAGCCAGGTCTTCAGGTCCCGGCGAAATGTGCGAAGGTCGGGGGCAGTCCTAAGCTCCACGGGCAGCTGGTTCCAGAGGGCAGGCGCACCCACAGAGAAGGCTCTTCCCCTGGGTGTTATGCGTCAACAGTCTTTCATCGGTGGCACCCTGAGAAGACCCTCCCTGTGGGAGCGCACTGGACGAAGGGAGCTTGATGCCGGCAGCAGGTGTTCCCTCAGATATCCCGGACCCAAGCCATTTAGGGCTTTATAGGTCATCACCAGCAACTTGAATCTCACCTGGAGGGCAACCGGAAGCCAATGCAGCTTGCGGAGTAGAGGTGTTACATGGGAGTATCGGGAAACCCCCATCACAACTCGCACGGCCGCATTCTGCACCAGCTGAAGCCTCCGAGTGGTCCTCAAGGGCAGCCCCATGTAGAGAGCATTGCAGTAGTCTAGACGGGAGGTCACGAGCGCATGAGTGACTGTGCGTAGGGCATCTCGGTCCAGATAGGGTCACAACTGGTGCACCAGGTGAACTTGGGCAAAAGCCCCCCCTGGTCACGGCTCCTATATGGTCTTCAAAATTGAGCCGTGAATCCAGGAGGACGCCCAAGTTGCGAGCCCTGTCAACGGGGGGGTAACACCTCACCCCCCATCATTAAAGGTGGAATAATCTGGTTAGCCCAAGATGCTGATATGCACAGCCACTCAGTCTTGGCAGGATTGAGACGAAGCCTGTTTCTCCCCATCCAGACCCGGACCGCCTCCACGCAACGGGACATCACGGCGAGGGCATCGCTGGGTTGGTTCAGGGTGGAGAAAAAAAGTTGGGTATCATCAGCGTACTGATGATACCCCACCCCGAAACCACGAATGATCTCACCCAGCGGCTTCATGTAGATGTTGAACAGGAGGGGAGAGAGAACCGACCCCTGAGGAACTCCACAAACGAGAGGCCTCGGGGTGGATCTCTGCCCTCCAGTCAACACTGACTGCGAGCGGCCCAGGATATAGGAGGAGAACCACCCTAAAACGGTGCCTCCCACTCCCAACCCCCTGAGACGCTGCAGAAGGATACCATGGTCGATGGTATCGAAAGCTGCTGAGAGAACTAATAGGACTAGGACAGAGGAGCAACCCCTGTCCCGATCCCGCCAGAGATCATTCACCAGCGCGACCAATGCCATCTCCGTGCTGTACCCGGGCCTGAAAGCCGATTGGTACGGGTCGAGATAATCATTTTCCTCCAGGAACAGAGCCCAACCAGGTTTCCGTAATACATGCCAGATCCGCGCGTTCCTCCTCGATCAAGTCACGAACGAGGGGAGCCTTATTAACAACGGATCTGGCATTAAAATACACCAGCCTAAGCTCAGGGGCCTGATCACCCTCACCCCCGGGCAAAAGGGTGCTAATCGGAGCGTTGGAGCGCGTCACCACTCGCAAGCAGTGGGGGCGCGATCCCGGATGTTGATACGGCCCTCCGTGCACACACCTGCTGCCATTCCCTATCGTCGTGGGGATTTGAAGCCCCACCCCAACACATCCAGAACCAGCCGCCACTGACCCAAACCTCGTCCCGCCGGGACCCCAAACCGGCCCAGACTGAGTGCCGGTTAATAACTCCCCTCACTCACCCTCCATAACCTATTAAAATAACCGGCTAAAAAGTGAATCAGAGGCCTCTTTAATACGTCTCCGCTCGAGGCCCCTATCTAAGCCCAGCCACCTCTCGGGGTCCCAACAATTGGGCCCGTCATTAAAGGGAGTGTAGAAAAGGGCAGCGGGTCGAACCCAGGAGGGAGAAACCCCCCTGAGGGCATACAAGTCAGCTCCAGAGTAGCGCAAGGGAGCCATACAATAATAAAAGATGTCCGCATAGGGCTGATGTTACTAATGGGTGGATCAATGGTATTGATAGCAAAAGTCCGGTAGATATATCACAGTCCAATTAGTCCAACTCAGCTCTCACCTGGGTGGAACTCAGAAAAAGAGACCCCAACCGTCCTCTCACTACAGCTGAGGTATCTAACCTGTCATGGACAAAATGAGGAATCCCGGGGTAAACCTACCCCAACTGGTCTCTCACACCAGTGGGGTGGTTGATGAACAATCCCAGACCGTCCTCCCACCACGGTCCAGTCCCAGGTCCAATCCGGAAAATTAATGGGAAGCACTAGCCCCCACCGGGCATTAAAGCATAATCCTGGTCGATCTTGGGGCCATAGTAATGCCTGCCAGCCAGCATAGGGAGAAGGGCCAAGCCATGGCCGATCTTCAGGCCGCCGGCCATTACCGCCATTCGGGGGGGGGCAAAAACATCCCCCCTACAAACACCATACAACGACCAAAAGGCATTTCCGTCCCCAAATCCAAGCATCCATCGGCAATCCAGCAAATCCACGGCGGTAGGATAAAACCACGGCCAATTTCCAGGCCGGGAAGCCACCGCCGCCATTCAGGGGAGAGGGAGGGCCCTGCGCCGCCGAAACAGCACCAGCCAGATGATATAATTCCCAGCTCCAAACCGAGTCCCCGGATCGCTCAATCGTCGCCGCTGCTCCTCCGACAGGCGGGGGGTGTCCATGGCAAAAGGTAGTAGAAAGAGCCTGTAGAACAAGCCCTGGCCGTTTTCCAAGCCAGGAAGCCACCACTGCCACTCAGGGGGAGAGGGAAGGCTCCGCGCTGCCGAAAGCAGCGCCCGCCAGCTGGTATGAATCCCAACTCCAGCCCAAGTCCTCGAATCACTTGATCGTTGCCGCCGCTCCTCCGACAAGCAGGGAGTGTTCACAGCGAAGAAAGCAGTAAAAAACTGCAGGAGCTGGAGAGAGCCCGCAGCAACCATCTGGGAGGCCCGGATGACAGGCCCGACCTCAAACAACCTCTGAGCCGGTAGGCAGATGCCGCTATCCAAAGGGGGAGGGAAAGCCCAGTGCCGCCGAAAGCAGCACCTAGCAAGATGTCTCTGTGTCCAACTCCCCCTTCAAGCTGTTCACCGTATCGTGCCTCGGTCGGGTCTCCCCAACCAACCCATGTAAAGCCTGTTGCGGAGCGCCCGGAGCTCAGACTGCAGCCGCCGCCATCTTGGGCAAAAAAAAAAAAAAGGGATCTAGCAACTGTTGTAAGTGAAAAATGGTCATAGGTCACTTTCAGTGCCGTTGTAACTTTGAATAGTTGTAAGTCGAGGACTACCTGTAACACAGTTGGAAGGGACCTTGGAGGTCTTCTAGTATTTAACCCCCTGCTCAAGCAGGAGACCCCATACCATTATGGACAAATGACTTTCCAATCTCTTAAAAACCTTCAGTGATGGAGTACTGTATAGCTCAGGGGTCGGCAACCTGAAACAGCAAAAGAGCCACTCGGAACCCGTTCCGTCACACACACCAAAAACTGGGAGCCGCAAAATGTGCACCAGCCTTGCCCCCGTCCACCTCTGGTATGGACGGCTATGCCGTCCTGACTTTTCCTCCCTCAGAAAAGACTGCTCTCCCCCCACCCTGCGATCTCTCTCTGGGACTTTCTTCTTTCCACCTTCGGTGAAGGTTCCAAAGAAGCGGAGGAGGAGGCCGACGGGGAGAAGAATCTTCTGAGGCTTTGCGAAAGAGGGAGGCGGTGGTGGGATTAAAATAAAACGGGCGGGGGGAGGTTGAGGAAACCCAGCAAAAGCCTACATCAGAGGACGAGCAAGTAAGGCAAGATCAGGGAGAGGAAGAAAGCTTTCGGGGCTTGCCCAGCAGGCAGCTGCTCCTCACTCTGAGGAAATCGCTATGGCAGGAGTGGAAAGAAGCGGGGCAGCACCTCTCTCACCACTCTACCAAGCAAATAAAAGTTGAATGCAGTGGCTGGCAGCCAGGGACCGCAAGGAGCAGCCAGGATTGGAGGAGCAGAAGTCAACAGTGCCAAATAGGAGGAAGGAAAGGAAAAGTGGGGGTCTTTAAATAGTCATGCCCACGTTTCCCCCTTTTTATCCTATTTTTTGCAACGGCTAGTTGCAGATATCCACATGTGTATGCTTGTCAGGTTTGAAAGCCTCCGTTTAAGTCTGTGCGTGTGCACAGACATAGGCTGACTCCTCGTCTCCTGCCCTTGCTGCCTCTTGTCTCTCTCTCACTTAAAGCCATCCTGAACTTAAAGCCAGACACCCTCCTTCTTTTCCCTTCTCTCTCTCTCTGTGTTTGTGTGTGTGTGTGTGTGTGTGTGTGAGAGAGAGAGAGAGAGCAAGTCCGTTGATTTTCCAGCGAGCTACCGCTGCCTCATTTCCTGCCCTTGCTGCCTCTCCTGTGGAGACACGTTTGCGTCTCTCTGTGTCTCTCTCTGCCACTCAAAGCCATCCTGCAGCAGTTTCAATTGGCCCTAATTGCCAAGCGTCCCCATGGAAATCAATGGAGGTCCGCGGCGCCTCCAAGTGACAGTGTTGGTTTTACCGGCGAGCTACCGCCTCCTACAGCTCCTCACCACCTTCTTTCACTCTGAACCACAGCCCGCGAGGATTCATCCTTTGCCCTGTTGGTGCTACGAGCTGCGGGGAGGCCTCGCCCTGGCGGCGTCAATGGCCCGCCTCCACTGGCTCCTCTGTGCTCATCGGGCCACCCGGCTTCCTGGCAGCACATTCTGCAGGGGACGTCTGCTAGGGAGGCGGCAGTCCGGCATTGTTTCCCCCCTCGTGTGTGTGTGTGTGAGAGAGAGAGACCTACGGGAACGGCTGGTAGAGGTGCCAGCAGTCCAGCATTGTTTCCCCCCCTCATACGTTTGTATATGTGTCAGACCCGTGGGAACGGCTGGAAGAGGCAGCTGGCAGTCCGGCGTTGTTTCTTCCCCTCATGCGTGTGTGTCCCGCGGGAACGTCTGGAAGAAGCAGCCAGCAGTTCGGCATTATTTCCCCCCCTCGTACGTTTGTATGTGTGTCTGACCCGCGGGAATGGCTGGAAGAGGCAGCCGGCAGTCCGGCATTGTTTTCCCCCTCGTGCGTGTGTGTGTTTGTGTCAGACCTGCGGGAACGGCTGGAAGAGGCAGCTGGCAGTTTGGCATTGTTTCCCCCCACTCGTACGTTTGTATGTGTGTCAGACCCACAGGAAGGGCTGGAAGAGGCAGCTGGCAGTCCGGCGTTTGTGCTTCTCTGTGTGTCGAGCCCCGCCTCCCTACCAGCCATTCCCTGCGGGTCTGACACACATACAAACATACGAGGGGGGGGGGGGAAACAACGCTGGACCGCCGCCTCCCTAGCAGACCTTCCCTGCGGGATATGTTGCCAGGAAGCCAGGCGACCCAATGAGCAGACCGTGCAGACTGCGGCCCATCGGCCGAATCCGGGCCAGCTCTGGGATGCCGCCAGAGCCAATGAGCAGCTCAGCACAGTTCTGACATCGTCGGCACAGCCGGAACACAGAGGAGCCAGCGGAGGCGGGCCAGCGACATCGCTGGGGCGAGGCGTCCCCGCAGCTCGCAGCACCAACAGGGCGAGGGATGAACCGGCGTAGCTGCTGTGGGGAGAGGAATCCTCACAGGCCGTGGTTCAGAGTGAAAGAAGGTGGTGCGGAGCTGCAGGAGGTGGTGGCTCGCCAGTAAAACCAACAGACTGTCACTTGGAGGTGCCGCAGCTGGCCTTTTGAGGCGCTGCGGACCTCCATTGATTTCCATGGGGACGCTTGGCAATTGGGGCCGATTGAAACTGCTGCAGGATGGCTTTGAGTAGCAGAGAGAGACACAGAGAGACGCAAATGCGTCTCCACAGGAGAGGCAGCAAGGGCAGGAGATGAGGCAGCGGTAGCTCGCTGGAAAATCAATGGACTTGGTCTCTCTCTCTCTCTTTCACACACACACACACACACACACAGACAGACACAGAGAGAGAGAAAGAGAAAAGGGAAAAAAGGAGGGGGTCTGGCAGCATCCAAGACTCCATATGCTGCTCGGAAACACCACCACCACCCCTGCATGCCCCATCTGACCGACCCACTCACCTTTCCAGCAGTCCTCACATCTCTTCCTCCTCTGCCGCCACGTGCAGTCTGAAGAAGAGGTTTGTGGGAAGTCCCACAAACTAAAGAACTTCAACCAATCAATTCAAACTTCACAAGTTTTTTTTTCCATGAGAAGTTTGAATTGATTGGTTGAACTTTTTTAGTCCCACTTTTTTTTTCTGGACTGCACGCGGCGGCAGAGGACTGGGAGCCGCAGGAGACGGCTGAAAGAGCCGCATGTGGCTCCAGAGCCGCGGGTTGCCGGCCCGTGGTATAGCTCTTACAATCAGTGAATTTGCTTCTGTTTTTCCCTCCCTTCTCATGAATCTTTTTAAAGTAACTTCTATGTTATAGGTGTTATTTACCATGTTCCAAACAAACAAACTTTTTAAACAGTTTTGGGGAAACCTGACCTACATTGTATAACATTTGTTTTGCTTAATCTTTATTGTTTGTCATTTCTTTTTTTATTGTATTAGGACCTGAAATTACTGGTTTGGGGCATAGACTATAGATGTTGAACAGGAGAGGCGAGAGAACCGACCCCTGAGGGACTCCACAAATGAGAGGCCTCGGGGCGGATCTCTGCCCTCCCGTCAACACCGACTGCGAACGGCCCAAGAGATAGGAGGAGAACCACCGTAAAACGGTGCCTCCCACTCCCAACCCCCTGAGACGCCGCAGTAAGATACCATGGTCGATGGTATCAAAAGCCGCTGAGAGATCTAATAGGACTAGGACAGAGGAACAACCCCTGTCCCGAGCCCTCCAGAGATCATTCACCAGCGCGACCAATGCCGTCTCCGTGCTGTATCCGGGCCTGAAGCCTGATTGGTACGGGTCCAGATAATCAGTTTCCTCCAGGAACAGAGGGAGCTGATGCGCCACCACACTCTCAACAACCTTCGCCAGAAAGCGAAGGTTGCAGACTGGACGATAGTTATTTAAAACAGCCGGGTCCAGGACAGGCTTTTTGAGGAGGGGTCTCACCACTGCCTCCTTCAAAGCGGCAGGAAAGACACCCTCCTTCAAGGAAGCAGCTATTACTGCCTGGAACCAGCCTTGTGTCTCCTCCCGGGCTGCATAAACTAGCCAGGAGGGGCACGGATCCAATAAACAGGTGGTGGTGCTCAGCCTCCCCATGATCCTGTCCACATCATCAGGGGAAACAGGATCGAACTCAGTCCAGATAACATGCTCAAGACCGTCCGATTCCTCCACGTCAGATTCTGCCCAGTCAGAGTCCAGACCGGTCCGGATCTGAGCGATTTTGTCCGCAAGATGATGACTAAACTCCTTGGCTCGTCCCTGTAAGGGATCCTCCCTCACCTCCTGATTAAGGAGGGAGCGAGTTACCCTAAACAGGGCGGCCGGGTGGTTATCTGCGGACGCGATAAGGGCAGCGAAGTAATTAGACTTCGCCGTCCTTATCGCTGCAAGATAAGACCTTATAAAGGATCTTAACTGCAATCGGTCAGATTCGGATCGGCTGGACCTCCAACCGCTCTCTAGACCCCGTCTCCGACGCTTCATCTCCCGGAGCTCCACAGAGAACCATGGAGCCCAACGGGATCTGCGCCGGGTCATAGGTCGCAAGGGTACAACACAATCAAGTGCCCCGGCGGCCGCCCTTTCCCAGGCATCCACCAGGGCATCGACTGGGCTGTGGGTAAGAGTGATGGGGATAGACCCAAGCGCCATCTGGAACCGTTCCGGGTCCATTAGGCGCCTGGGGCGGAACCACCTGGTCGGTTCCGCAGCCCAGCGGCGGGGGGTGGCATAACGGAAGACCAGCCGCAGGAGATAATGATCTGACCATGACAAGGGAACAATAGTTGGTGATCCCCCTCCCAGATCATCCAACCACTGTCCAGACAGGAACACCAGGTCGAGAGTATGATCCCCCACATGAGTAGGGCCCTCAATAACTTGGGTCAGGCCCATGGCCGTCATGGAGGCCATGAACTCCCGAGCTAACTCAGACGACCCTCCCAGAGAAGGCAGGTTGAAGTCACCCAGAACTATAAGCCTGGGGAACTCCAACGCCAACCCTGAGAGAGTGTCGAGCAGCTCGGGCAGGGCTGTCGCCACACAGCTGGGCGCCAGGTATGTGAGCAACAAGCCCAACTGAACCCGAGGACCACATCTCAGGAGGAGGGATTCACTCCCGGCCATCTGGAGAATGGTGGTCTCCCGCGGGCATAAAGTCTCCCGGACAACCACTGCCACCCCACCACCCCTACCCTGAGCCCGTGGCTGGTGTAGCACACGGAAACCTGGAGGGCATAACTCAGTCAGAGGAACCCCTCCCTCCGAGCCCAACCAAGTCTCCGTAATGCACACCAGATCCGCACATTCCTCCTCAATCAAATGTGGGAATGTCAAATTTATGAAATGTCTCTGCACCTGAGAATGGAGCTCCGGATTGACACGTGCGGCAATCCCTGGCCTGCATTTCACCATCAGAGGCCTTCTGGAAGGCCTGTACAGCCGAGAATGGAGCTACGGATTGAATCTGTAACTCGGTTCTCGTCTGCAGAGGCCTTTCCGGAAGGTCTCTGATGGCAAAATGCAGGCTGTGTGTGTATGTGTGCTGTGCACGTCAATTCGGAGCTCCATTCTCAGCTGCAGAGGCATTTCCTGAAGGCCTCTGATGGCGAAATGGAGGCCGGGAGCGACGTGCACATGATTGCCCTAGTTTTTTCTTGTGACACCCAGTATATCAAGTTATTTTACATGCGCTAGACCAGGGGTCGGCAACCTGAAACAGTAAAAGAGCCACTCGGAACCGGTTCCCTCACAAAAGAAAAAACTGAGAGCCGCAAAGAAGGGCGCGCATGCGCGCACATGTGCAAAACAAGAGGCTTGACAGAACAGTGGAGCCTAAGGGGAGACATGCAGCCACCCTACCCCCTCCGCTCTCATTCACTCGCCTTTGCTTGGAAAAGCTTCTCTCTCGCTCTCATTCACTCATGTTTTGTTTCCAAAAGCTTCTCTCTCGCTCTCTCATTCCCTCACTTTTGCTCTAAAAAGCCTCTTTCACACTCTCATTCACTCACACTGCTCAAAAAACATTTCTCTCTCACTCTCATTCACTCACCAACTCAAAAGGCCAGCCGCGGCACCTCCATTGACTTCCATGGGGACGCTTGACAATTAAAACCACTCCCGCTACTGCTGCTAACTTTTTCACTTACTGCTTGGTTCCAATTTAACCCGCAGAAACAAATCCCCGTGCCGGCCCCCATGGCAGCAGCGAGCCCCAAGGAGCGGGGCAGCCCAGTGCGCTCGCTGAGACGCTGGAGCGTCTTCGGTGGCAGGAGTAGCAACGCCTGCCTGCCGGGTGGAAAAAACAGGTTGGCAGCGGCGGGGAAACGCCGGACGGCCACCTCTACCAACCGTTCCCGCAGGTCACACACACACACACACACACACACACAGGAGGGAGGTAAACAATGCCGGACCACCGCCTCCCTAACAGACCTCTCCTGCGCGTGGAGAAATGCCCATTCCCTCTGCTGAGCCGTCCCAGTTGCTTGCGTTGCAGAAGGCAAGCATTTGGAATGAAGACTCGAGATTCAGCATTTCTCCGCGCATGCTGATCTCACGCTCCTTACAGTCTCCCTTTGTTTCAGCTTGCTTTCTGCATTTGGCATGAAGACTCGAGAGAGGGAGACTGTAAGGAGCGCGAGATCAGCGCGGGCTGAGAAACGCCGAATCTCGAGTCTTCGTCCCAAATGCAGAAAGTGCTGATCTTGCCCTCCTTACAGTCTCCCTCTCTCGAGTCTCCAGTCTTCATCCCAAATGAAGAAAGTAAACTGAAGCAAAGATATGGCAGCACCCGAGACTCCATATGCTGCTCAGAAACACCACCACCACACCCGCATGCCCCATCCGACCGACCCACTACTTACCTTTCCAGCAGTCCTCCCGTCTCTTCCTCCGCTGACGCCATGTGCAGTCCAAAGAACTTCAACGAATCAATTCAAACTTCACAAGTTTTTTTCTTTTCCATGAGAAGTTTGAATTGATTGGTTGAACTTTTTTAGTCCCACTTTATTTTTTTTGGACTGCACATGGTGGAGGACTGGGAGCCACAGGAGACAGCTGAAAGAGCCGCATGCGGCTCCGGAGCCGCGGGTTGCCGACCTGTGGGCTAGACTGATACAGCTGCCTTAAAAATGCTATTCAGTGGATACTTCTGAAAGAAGTTAAATTAGGAAGATAATTACAATTGGTTAGTTAAGCATTTAAGCATTATTCCATTCCTGAACGAATTGCCTTAACAATTCTTATATGAGGCTGATTATCTGCATTGTTGTTTTACGTTTAGTTCGGTAAAGAAAATATCTTGGTAGTATTAATGCTTGGTGTGTGCATTTGTGTTCAGACATAAAATTTTAAAAAGAAAAACATTTCTTGGTGGCCCTGGTGGGCAGAATGATATCTGAAGTGAGTTCTGCGTGATTCTCAGGATTTCTTGGTTTTCAGAACTGTCAACTTTTGGTTTGTTTCTGAATGAAGGATTGGGAGTGCTTCACTAGCACTGAGTGGTCATTTTCCAAAAGTTATTTTCCTTTTTTCTTTTGCATATATACAGGATGGTCCTTTTGTCATTTTTTTTAAAAAAATCTGTCTGAAAATCCTGAATTGGGTCATATAGATCAGGGCTTTTCAGTCTTTTCTTTTCACCCATTGTACCACTTTTAGGATATGGCAACATTCAAGTACCACCAGTCGCCTAGCAAGGTGTCAAACACTTGATGACCAAAAAAAAAAAAGGAAAAAAGTGATGAAGTTCAGGTAGTCCTTGACTTACAACAGTTCGCTTAGTGATTGAAGTTACAATGGCACTGAAAAAAGTGCCTGCCAAGCCGAGCAAGACACCTGCCTGCCTGCCCGCCCGGTGGCACTCTTCCTCCTGTCCGAGGTTTTCATTGTTGTGAGCATTTCTGTTGAGGATTGGCAGCGGGGGTGGGGTGGGTGTTTGGTTTTTATTCCCCCCGTCTGCTGGGTGGTTGCTGATCAGTGCTTCTTCTGGGCTCACAGAAGCACCAGGATCAGCACCGAGCTGCAGCTGGAGCCTGGTGCTGATCCTGGCACTTCCGCTGAGCCCTGACAGCCCTGCAGCTCCAACCATTTCTCGCTCAGGGTTTTGCGGTGCTGCCACCAGTTCAGCTCATTCCCCTCCCCCACTACCACTTTTCTAGGATGGTCGCGTACCACCTGCCAGGTGCCAATGTACCACAGGTGGTCCCTGTACCGCTGGTTGAAAAGCCCTGATACAGATTTTTTGGTTGGTTTTTACCAATATGCTAATAAAGCTCCCCCTTTTTGGCCAGATTCAAGTGAGCCTTTGTCAGTGTAAAAGGACTCAATAATGGTGAGATTCAAAAACCTGAAGGATGGTGTGGAGATGACAAGTGGGGATCGAGCCTTCCGCTCAAGTTATATTCCACTCTGAAACATTAGATGTAAAATTTGCAGTGCTCATAAGCCACATTTCTTACTGCGTACCTAAATAGCCTCTGGCATAGTGTCTTTAAAGGTAAGGCTGGTGCACTTATTGCATTATTTTATCTTGGCATCATTCTTTCACCATCAGTATGGAAGAATAGTTACAAATATATAAGAATAGCTTAGTAATTAAACTCATAGTTCTTGGTTAAAAATAATGAGAAATTAAATAAATGTGTACCACAGGTGGCATGCAGCACGCTCTCTGTGGGCATGCACGCCATCGCCCCAGTCCAAGGTTTTAAGTCCCGTCCATGAGCAACCTGCATCAAAATCTCCCCGGGCAAGTGGCTTTTTAAGCTGGGTTTTATAAACCCTTTTTGCTTTAGGCCTCTGCCAATGTGTGCAAAAAAAAAGTTCAACCAATCAATTTCAACTTCTCGTGGGAAAATTAAAAGATCTCACAAAGTTGGAATTGATTGATTGAACTTTATTTTTAGTCCCACACACCGGCCTTGCCTCCCCCAAGCATTTTTTACTAACGTGCCTTTCAGCTGCATTCCATTTCTCTGTGTGTTTGTGGGACTATCGATTAAAAAACATGATTCATCTGACTTTCTAACTTCTCACGAGATCTCAAGAAGTTAGAAAGTCTGATAGAACTTTTTTTTTTTACCGATAGTCCCACAAACACGTGGCAAAGGCTGAAAAGCGAACGGAGTAACAGAATGCAGCTGAAAGGCAGGCTGCGGATCCTCAGAGTACGTTGGTCGAGGGGCTGGCAGGCTGTGGCTGCTGACGGATACAGTTGGCTCCCATGCGCTCGCTGTGTGCGGGGGCCGATGGTGTCAGGCAGCAGCCGCCTTGGTCCCTTCCTTGCCTTGCCTTGCCCTGTGGCAATGGCACCCCTGACCTGTCCCCTGCCTGATCTCACCTCACCCCACAGGACGAGCCTCCTGCCCACCGTCCCACCTGCCAGAGACGTTTTACATTTGGATGCTTGGCAATTGATTCATACTTATGACGTTCTGTGTCCCACGGTCATGTGATCAACATTTACAACTTTTTGACAAGAGAAGTCAATGTCTGGGGGGTCGTGGCCAGCTCATCACTCTGGTTGCAGGGTTCCTGTGTGTGTGTATGTGGGAAATCCGTGGGTCTCTGGTGGAGGGGGATGGGACTGGGGTGGGTGCCTTCCTTCCCTCCCTCTCTCCCATTGTCCCTTCCTTTCTTCTTTCTTCTTCCTTTCTTCCTTCCCTCTTTGTCCTCTCCTCCTTTCCATTGTCTCTCCCTGTTAAGGTAAAACTCACCTTAGTAGAGGGCGAAGGACCGTGCTTCAGAGAATGCATGATGTGCATGAAGGAAGGAAATAAAACACGACGCATAATCTTACTAAATACCTTTTAATTACAAAAATATAAAAACTAAAATATATTATAAAGAGAGCTAGCTGACTACATCCTAACGTAACAGACAGTAACAGTAAAGTGAAAAACAATAAAGAAATAACTGTGAGAAACTTTTTCTAGACATGCGCACGAAACAGTCTGAAACCATAACATAACTAGTCATATGGGATTCACTATGGTTACCAGATAAGTGGTATCTCCACAGGTGCAGAGAGCAGGGGAAATGTACAGTTAGAAATGAACTTTTCTGACGAACAAAAAAAAACGTGCAGTGACATTCCCCTTCTTTCGTCAGCAAAGTGAAGACTCAAGTAAGGCACATCTTCTCACGCAGATACTCAAGCTGGGCTGTAGGAAGTGGTTTGTTCAGCATATCAGCAATTTGATCACGTGTAGGCACATACTGTAATGACACAAAACCTTGTTTAACCAGTTGCCTTATGTTTTGATATCGGATGTCAATGTGTCTGGACTTTGAACCTGTAAAACGTGTTTCAGAAATATAAACCACAGATTCATTATCTTCCATCACAGTGATCAGTCGAATCGGATGTGTCCAGATATCTGTGACTAAAGCATCAAACCAGGTTAAAGAATTGCATGCATCAGACACACAAGCATACTCAGCTTCTGTAGAAGAACAAGAAACAATATTCTGTTTACGCACATGCCAGTAAACAGGACATCCATTTAAGAACATCATGTAACCTGAAGTACTTTTTCGTGACTTCTTATCACTTGCCCAATCTGAATCTGCATAACAACACAACTCTGCATAGTCAGTATGTGTTGGTTCCAACAACAACTTCATGTCTTTGGTGTGTTTTAGATACCTCAATACCTTTTAACACATGTCCAATGAAACTGTTTTGCCTTGCCTACATGTCGTGATAAAAGATTAACACTAAGTGCAATGTCGGGTCTAGTCCAACTACTAATATATAGCAGCGACCCAATGACTGAGCGATATAGTGTTTGATCTTCGAACTCAGGACTTGGTTCATGTGCCAAATTGTGAAAATCGGTTTGCATGGGTATACTCACAGGCTTAGCATCCTCCATGTTGCAGTGATGTAACAGTTGTTCAATCTTCTCTTCTTGTGTGAGACTAAACTCCTGAGTTTTGACAATTTGAACACCTAAATAAGTGTTAATACATCCTAAAGACTTCAATGTGAAAAACTTTTGTAAAGCTTTAGCAAAAACCTCACTCATCTGCTTATTTGGACCAATATAAACAATATCATCGACATATACAAGAATTATCTCATACCTATTACCGGATCTTTTAGTAAACACGCATTCATCTGTTTCGGACTTAATAAAGCCCATTGAATTTAGTTTGTCAGAAAGACATAAGTACCACATTAAACCAGACTGTTTCAGACCATAAAGACTTTTGTGTAGAAACCAGGTATCCCCTTCTTGCTGTCGGAAACCTGGAGGACCTTTCACGTAGATGTCCTCATCAAGATCAGCGTGTAGAGGACTTCCGGGTGGCAAGGCGCCGCCAAAGACAGCTGTTCTCGGGCTTTCAGCTCCGCGGCTTTGTAGAACCGCCGAAAACAGCGCCGATCAGCTGTTTCGGCGGTTCGAAAGCCCCCTCCTTGGGAGAAGAGGAGGGGGTGAGTATCCAGGTAGGGGTAGAGCTCTCCGGGGCCGCCAGAGCTTAAGGTTCTGGTGGCTGAAGGATCGAGCCCCCCCGAAGCCTGGATTTCTCCGGGCTGTGCAGCGTTTCTGCTCCATGCCTTTTGGAGCAGAACAAGGCGAACGCAACCATCCCTGCTTACAGGAAAGGATTTTGGAAGACAAGAAAGCAGGCAGAGCGATGCAAGAGAATAAGGAGTAAGTGAACTTTTGATCTTTGGCTCAATCCACATTGAAGACCCTGAAAGTGAAAGTGCGTAGTTGCAACAGTGGGGAAAATGGCGGCTAAATCTTCTAAACTTACTAGAAGTGCGGGGGCTTCCCCCCTGCAGAAATCTTCATTGCAAGCCTTAGCACCTCCTGCACCTTCACCTTCGCCTGTTCTAACAGTTAAAGTTTTGCAAGATGCTTTGGAAAAGCATTCACAGCAATTAGCTGAGATGATAGATGGAAAGTTGGATGAGAAGCTGACAGAAAAATTAGCTGAAATCATGGATGAAAAGTTGGAGGAGAAGTTTACAGTAATAAGGGAGGACATCTTGCTTGCATTTCAAGGCATGGCGATATGTATTGAACGCCTGGACGAAAGAGTGGAAGACCTCAGTCAAAATAATATTAAATTGGATGCAAAGATATTAGAGACTGAGAATGTGGTGGATAAAATTGATAATGACCTGACATTGGTACAGTACCATGAAATGGAATTTGCTGTGAGAATTAGGGGTCTTAAAGAGAATCCTAAGGAAGTTTTGAAGAAAATAGTTTCTGTCGCTTTGGAAGAGGTGTTGGGACGGCCAGCTGAAGGAATTGTAGAGGATATAGATAAAATCTTCCATGTTAATTCCTGGATTGCAAGACAAAGGAAACTACCTAGAGATGTGGTTGTTTATTTTACAAAGAGAGCAACCAGGAATGAAGTCATTCAAGTTTCTTACAATACTAAGCTTGTGATTGCAGATCAAGAAGTTTTGGTTTTAAAAGAGATCCCTCCAAAAATTTTAAGGAAAAGAAAAGAATTTGCATTTCTGGCACAGGAGCTTAAGCGACGTGACATCAAGTTTAGATGGGAGATCCCAGTGGGTATGGTGGTAATGTATGAAGACACAAGATACCGTTTTGCTACAGTGATGCAGGCATGTGATTTTTATAGTAATGTTTTAAAAGCAATCCCCATACCACTTTTGGAATCAACAAAGAAGAATGGGGAGGGAAAGTCTCAAGGTGCTGGAGGAACACAGATAGATGAGAAAGCAGCAGGAGTGGATCAAATTTCAACAGTATCAGAAGAAGTAAGAGATCAGAGGATTACGCGTGCTGCTTTGAGACGAATGAGACGTGAGCAAGAGCAGGATCAGCAGAATGTTGTGGAACCTTCAAAGCCTACCTATAGCGAAGCTGTGGGAGGGGCACGGCCTAAAAATGTGAAGGGGATCTTGGAAGACGCGCTCCAAAAGCTTCGGGTCGCCAAAGATGGCGACTAAGTTTTTAACTTGGAATGTCAATGGATTAAACTCACCACAGAAGAGAAAGAAAATCTTTCAATATTTAAAACAATTTAAGACTGATGTTATTTGTTTACAAGAAACACATATTAGAGCTATGGACCAAAAGTACTTATTAAATTCAAGATTAGGCACACAATTTATTGCCTCTGCAACAAATAAGAAAAATGGAGTGGTTATTTATGTCAAGAATACAATTACAGCAGAGTTAATTGAAGCAGATCAACAAGGAAGATATGTTATTGTGGACTTGTTAATAGAAGGCAAAAAAACGCTTTTGGTTGGATTATATGCTCCTAATCAACAACCTGACTTTTATAGTTTATTACACAGCAAGATTACCCAATTGGATTATAAATCTTTTATTTTTATGGGAGATTGGAATGGTGTTTTGAATGTACAAATGGATAAGAGTGGATCTTTCAGAAGTACTTCAAGTCATGCTAAATTGCCTAAGTCTTTTTTTTAGATGATGGATGATATGGAACTGCGTGATGTTTGGAGGGAGAGAAATTTACAAGAAAAAGACTATACTTTTTTTTCTGATAGACATCAATCTTTTTCTAGGATTGATTTTATATTAGTGACTAATGATCTTTTTTCTAGGACTAAGAAGATAAAGATTTGTTCAAGAACTATGTCTGATCATAGTCCAGTTTGGTTAGAGATTGGAAAAGACATTAGAGACAGGCGTTCCTGGCGTTTAAATGAGAATCTGTTTAGAAATCAGGAAAATGTGGAAGAATGTAAAAAACAGATGAAGGTTTTTTTTGAAACAAATATGCATAAGGGTACCTCTATGGAAATGGTATGGGATGCTAGTAAGGCGTATATGAGAGGTGTGTTGATATATCTCAATAATAAATATAGACGTAATTTGGAATTCAGGAGGAAGGAATTAGAGAAAGAGATTAGGGAAAAAGAAAAGGCTTTAATTTTGAAGATTAAAGAGGTTATTAAGTTATTAAGAGGACAATTTGACAAGTTAATGGCTGATCAGGTGGCAACTAATCTACGGTTCGCAAGGCATAATACTTTTTGTAATGCCAATAAACCAGGTAGATGGTTAGCTTATATGTTAAGGAAGAAGCAAAGGGCTTCTAATATAGATAAAATAGAACATAAGGGAAAGGTTGTGTATCAGCAGAATCTTATTAAGGAAACCTTCGTTGATTTTTATTCTAAATTATATGCTAGAGATAAGATTAATGAAACGGACATTGATCTATATTTGAAAGACGTTAGCATCCCGGCTCTTACGCAAGAACAAAAAGAAGAGATGAATCAACTGATAACTGAGGAAGAAATATTCTTGGCAATCAAACAGTTAAAAGTGGGTAAAGCGCCAGGTACGGATGGTTTGACTGCTGTGTATTATAAAAATCTACAGTTTGAGATGATAAAGCCACTAAAGGAACTGTTTCAGACAATTCAAAAAGGGGGTGGAGTGCCTCCGTCTTGGAAAACTGCTTTTATTTCTTTGATCCTGAAAGAAGATCAGGATGTTACTCAAGCAAGAAATTATAGGCCAATATCACTTTTGAATACGGACTACAAGATATTTGCTAAGGTTTTAGCTAGTAGATTGATGAGGGTATTGCAACAGGTAATTCATGGTGATCAAACTGGGTTTATAAGTGGTAGACAAATGAAAAATAATGTGAGGCATATAATTGATTTGTTGGAATTTTTGGAAAGGAATAACCAGATCCCTGCAGCATTGATCTTTTTGGATGCTGAAAAAGCCTTTGATCAACTGGATTGGAAATTTTTGATGAAAGTATTAGATAAAATGAATTTTGGGGATGAATTTTTACAACCAATCAGGGCATTATATCAAAAGCAAACAGCTCGAATAATTGTGAATAATAGTCTGACTGAAATGTGTAATATTGAAAAGGGTACGAGGCAGTGGTGCCCGCTATCACCCTTATTATTTGTTTTAACGTTGGAGATATTATTGATCAAAATACGGAATTCGGAAACAAGGGAATTCAAATAAGAGACCAGGATTATAGATTGAGGGCGTTTGCGGACGATCTGGTTATTACGGTGACACAGCCAGAAAATTCTGTTATGGAATTGATGGAGTTAATATTGCAATATGGGAAAGTTTCTGGATTTAAGGTTAATATACAAAAAACTAAAATG
>JAKJMR010015055.1:35908-47215 GCA_024449315.1 Daboia siamensis | reverse complement strand
AGAAGAAGAAGAAGAAGAAGAAGAAGAAGAAGAAGAAGAAGAAGAAGTCATCTAGTCCAACCCCCTGCTCAGGCAGGAAACCTTATAACATTTCAGGCAAATGGCTGTCCAGTCTCTTCTTAAAAACCTCCAGTCTTGGAGCATTCACCACCTCTGGAGGCAGGTTGTTCCACTGGTTAATTTTTCTAACTGTCAGGAAGTTTCTCCTTGGTTCTAGATTGCTTCTCTCCTTGACTAGTTTCCATCCGTTGCTTCTTGTCCTGCTTTCAGGTGCTTTGGAGAATAGTTTGACTCCCTCTTCTTTGTGGCAGCCCCTGAGATATTGGAACACTGCTATCATGTCACCCCTCACCCCTCTCTTCATTAAACTACACATACCCAATTCCAGCAACCGTTCCCTATATGTTTTGGCCTCCAGCCCCCTAATCATCTTTGTTGCTCTTCTCTGTACCCTTTCTAGAGTCTCGACATCTTTTTTACATCGTGGTGACCAAAACTGGACGCAGTATTCCAGGTGTGGCCTTACCAAAGCATTGTAAAGTGGTATTAGTACTTCACTTGATCTTGATTCTATCCCTCTGTTAATGCAGCCTAGCACTGTGTTGGTTTTTTTGGCAGCTGCAGCACACTACTGGCTCATATTTAAGTGATTGTCTACTAGGACTCTGAAATCCCTCTCACAGTTACTACTATTGAGCAAGGTACCACCTATACTATACCTGTGCATTTGATTTTTCCTGCCTAAATGTAGAACGTTATTTTTTTCACCATTGAATTTCATTTTGTTAGATAGTGCACAGTGTTCGAGTCTGTCCAGATCCTTCTGTATCTTAAGACTATCTTCTGGAGTATTGGCTATTCCTGCCAGCTTGGTGTCGTCTGAAAATTTGATGAGTTCATATACAGACACACACACACACACACACACACACACATAAATACAGTGCATTCAGAAAGTATTTCAGACCCCCTTCAATTTTATCAATTTTGTTATGCTGCAGCCTGATTCTACAGTTGTTGAAATTCATTTTTTTCTCATTAATCTACACTCAGTACCTCATAATTACAAAGTGAAAACAGAATTTTATATATCTGAAAGATGAATCAGATGAATTCAGAATTAATTGAAATAATGTCTTCATCAAAATTAGATGAATCAAGAACACAACCATTTCAATCAATCAATCTTCTTACTTGGGAACCTTTCTTCCCAATATGGATTGAAATCTCACTTCTGTTTCTCCATTTCTGACATACCTGACATACATTTCAAAAGAGCAGGTTTACCAACCTTCTTGAACTCTGAACAGTCCTGCACAATTGCATATACACCAAGAATTACCAGTTCCAAAATATTGCAATTTTAGTTACTGGAAATGAATTTTAAGCAAATGCTGCCATATCATGAGATTTCACATAACATTTCAGCATTTGTAAAATTTTGACATACCTGGGAGGATTTGTTCCATTTTATGAATAATCATTCCATTTTAGTTGCAACTGAGGGACCTAAACAAGCATAGTCCAAATTAGTATTACCAGCGACTATTTTATAGATATTTTATAAAATATTTTATAAAAGTTTTTCTTTGAGACCAAATTCTTTAGAATTTTTAATAAATATTTTTGTGTATTCCACATCTGTTGGCTTAGTATTGAATTCTTTCTCCTAGCTTTTTTTAATTGAGTCACTTCCCACTTCTATAACAGTGTGTGTTTGTGTGGGTCTGCGTCTGTGTCACTGAGTATGTGATTGGTTTCCTAAGGTTACTTTTCAAAAGAGGGTATGCTTGTACTTATAATACAGATGATATTTTCCTAAGCTTGATCAGCAATTCTTCAGAGAAAGAACAAAGAAGCAAAGTAGAAAGGCACTAAATTAATAAAATGAGTTGAAGATTTTAGAAATGAGTTGATAAAGCCATATTGTAATGTATAGCAGATAAATACAACTCACTACATAATGTCATCTGAAATCTAACAAACACAACTCCCAAAATATAGTGAAGATATTTTATTTATTTATTTATTTATTTATTTAATTAGATTTATATACCGCCCTATTCCTGAAGGACTCAGGGCGGTTTACAGGGCAGCATAAAATACAATATAAAAAATAATATAAAATTAAAATAAATTAAATTAATTAAGCCCAACAATTAAAACAATATTTAAAAAGCTAAAACCCCTTCAGTCCAGGCCTGATAGATTGAAAAGCCAGGTTTACAGGTCCCGGTGAAATGAACGCAGATCAGGGGCGGTCCGGAGTTCCACAGGTGAATCATTCCAAAGGGCAGGTGCACCCACAGAGAACGCTGTTCCCCTGGGAATAACCCGCCGGCATTCCTTAACCGGCGGTATCCTGAGAAGGCCCTCCCTGTGGGAGTGCACGGGACGAAGGGAGCTTAATGCCGGCAGCAGGTGTTCCCTCAGATAACCCGGACCCAAGCCATTTAGGGCTTTATAGGTCATCACCAGCACCTTGAATCTCACCCGAAGGGCAACCGGAAGCCAATGCAGCTCGCGGAGTAGAGGTGTTATGTGGGAGTATCGGGAAGCCCCCATCACAACTCGCGCGGCCGCATTCTGCACCAATTGAAGCCTCCGAGTGGTCCTCAAGGGCAGCCCCATATAGAGAGCGTTGCAGTAGTCTAAACGGGAGGTCATGAGCGCATGAATGACTGTGCGTAGGGCAACTCGGTCCAGATAGGGTCGCAACTGGCGCACCAGGCGAACCTGGGCAAAAGCCCCTCTGGTCACGGCTCCTATGTGGTCTTCTAAACTGAGCCATGAATCCAGGAAGACGCCCAAGTTGCGAGCCCTATCAACAGGGGGGTAACACCTCACCCCCCATAGTTAATGATGGACAAAACTGGTTCTCCCGAGATGCCGGAATGGAGATATCCATTCCAAAAGATGGGTAAGATGTGTATCTAATATAATAACAAATATGCAATATTATGCTTACTGCATCAGAGGCAAAATTTAATAAAAACTACCAAAATTCATAGAATCAGTTCTACTCAGTATTTTCTACAGTATTAAAATTATGGCTAAAGCCTTTGAACTTGCTTGAGAAACCTTTGAAATGCTTACTTTAAAACAACAACAATAATAATCTTGCCTGAATGATAGAGTTATATATAAAATTGGATGGAATGGGTAGAAGCATTCACACAATCAGCAATTGTACTATTTACTATGTGGAACATGAATGACAGGTAATTTAAGGGGGATGTTGGGGGAAAATGTATCTTCCCCCAACAGTTGAACCCTTCTCAAAAATCCAATCCTCTTTAGGGACGAAAATGTCTTTCTTTCATGATAGTCACAGTTTTGTCATTCTAGCGATTTACTGTGTGAAGATGCTAACTGTAGGTATGATAATGAGGGAACAATTCCTAGTTTAATATTAGCTGAAGATCCCACAAGCAAATGAAACTTTGGAGTTTTGTGAGGAATCCCCAGCAGATACTGAGACCTAAAACCTAGTGGCGGGTGCATGGTGCAATACATTCAGTTACAAGTTCGTAAAGAATAGAGGAAGGAAACAAAGACAAAACCAGTATGCTTACAATTTACTAGAAATAAGACAAAGAAAGAACAATCTGATAGTTAATAATCTTTTCATCTGACCTCTGGAGAAGTCCTGATTCTCAGCAGCATTTACAGGACTTCCCCAGAGGTCAGATGAAAAGATTATTAACTATCGGATTGTTCTTTCTTTGTCTTATTTCTAGCAAATCATCTTAAATCTACCACTGACTGGTTTCATTCCCCATCCTTTCTCCTTACCATATCTTAGTTATTTCAAGATTGGGAAATAGGAGAGTCAGGTTGGCTACCTGGCTCATTTATTGATTTTGGCATTAGGAAAACTTCTCAAAGGAAATGTACCAGAATCATAATCACTCAGAGGAGAAAAAAAATAGTATGAAACCCCATCAATTACCTCTTCAGACTAGACATTGCCCCAATTGGCCAGCTAGTCAGTTAATGCATATGAAAGATCTTTAACTTTATAATAGGAGAAAATGTTTTTGTTACCCAATGAAGTCCACCCTACTATACCAGTGTTCGTGCATTACATATGCTTGTATTTTATTTCCTAATCATGTAACTAAATTAGGATTAGAGGTGTAAAACGTAAATCTCCCCTTATAGCTCTCTCTCCTTTGGTAGAAGTAGGCTTGAGAAAGGCAAATTTTACAGGAACAGGAAGAAATTCTGCTTGGCAAGTTTCTGGGGGAAATTCAAACTTTTTTTAAAAAAAACATTACATAACAGAATACAGATAATAGCTAGGTGCAGTGCTATTCAGACAATAGGTAGTGGAGGCTATTGACACTGTAATGATTTAAGTAAATTGAGCCTTTCAAAGCAATGTCAAATATAATTTCTGAGATGTAAATAGGCAAGGTCCAGTTAATCCTAGCATAATCTTGATGATAAGAATGAGTGAATGAGCTCATCAAACTCTTGAAGGCAAATTAACAAACAAAAGTGGGAAATTTCCTCATTCCTAAACGCGGGTGCTTTGTGTATATCTCGGTGTGTCCTAAGAGTTCTTTGTTTGGTAAAGAGCCTTTTCAGTTCACTGTTGCTGGCAGCCAAGAAATAAAGATTACCTATTTAAATTGATTGTGTACAACTGCATTCATCTTTTGGACTTTGATTATTCCTTGATTAATTGTGTAATTTAAATACCTGGATTTTCCTATTTATCTTTCCAGGTTTGTTTGTACCTTTTCATAATTGGCCCCAAGAACAATCATATTGCAGTTATGTTAACACATGCACTTCCTGACTTTCTTTAGTTCTTTAGTTTTTGAACGCATCTTCTTGAAACCTCTTCACAAACAACCTGCAAACTATGTGGGGTTGTGAGAACTGAGACCCACTGAGTTCAATTAGACATTTAAAAATGTCTACAGGATTGCAATCTCATTTTAAAATTTTTTAAAAAAGTTCTGCCCTTTGGATCAAATTTAACATTATGTAAATGCACAAGGGCCATTAACCAGCATGTCTTTAGTAACATGAACAAGAAGAAATGTATTCCATAGCATGGTACCAGATTTTGTGCCTCATGATGTTTGGATAACAGGTAACTTTAAAAGATTTTTCTCATTGTTACATAATGTAAACACAATGGAAGAAAGCAGGATGCTTTATAATTAATTTTTTTTAAAAAAATATTCCTCATAAAAATAACATTGGAGATTCCTCCCCTTGGACTACCGCAGTAAAACAAAATAGCAATGGGGATGGTATCCCATGGAAACAACTCATAAGGAGGGGGGGTCACGTTTAGTGAGTGACTCAACCTGCAAAAAAACAAAAAAAGCCCACCACCTGTTGCTGGGTTCTGAGTTTCTGTTATGTGTTTCAGATTGGCCAAACCACAACTGCTTGGACCTAGTTCAGTTGAACCCTTTACGGCAATGTGCTTGTTGTATGCATGGAAGAAACCACACTTTCTGTTTCATGCTTGTCTCTAGGATTAATAAAGCCGAGAGAAATGTGTCTGGGATTTGGGAATACTCAACCATTAAACCTCTTGTCAGCTTCCTACAGGGTAACACTGAATTCCTTTTTAGTAGTTTATTTATGAAACAGTGAGAGGATGGGCTTTTTTTAAACCAGGAAGAATGATAAACACAAAGGTAGGCTCTTCATTGCTGGATCTGTCTAAGCAGAAAATAGACAGGGATATTTTCCTTTGGTTGTGTGCACTGAATTAGATTTAATGCCCCAAACAATTAAATTCAAACAGAGGATTCTAACCAAACAAGGGGTTGGTTTAGGGCAGGGGCAGGCAACCTTGGCTCTTTTATGATTTGTGGACTTCAACTCCCAGAATTCCTGAGCCAGCCACGCTGAAGAGAAAGGGAGAGGTCTCCATGCTGAGCCATGCTGGCTCAGGAATTCTGGGAGTTGAAGTCCACGAGTCATAAAAGAGCCAAGGTTGCCTGCCCCTGGTTTAGGGCCTCTCTTTACTAGATGTGGTCCTGCAAATAATGCATAATGCATATCTGATTTTTTTAAAACTACGCTTGGTACAGTATATAAAATCCTTGGGTTATCACCAGAACCATGTTCAATCTATTGCCTGAACGGCTGCCTTGAGCCCTTTTTCTGAAAATGTAGAAGCAAATTTAGGTGATGACAAACAGCAAAGTACTTCAGCAGAACACTGGTTCAACTTTAAGTTGGAGCTTGAGCCTTGAAATTTATGTTTTTCAGCTTGTCCCAAAGCCTTGTTTTGCCAGCGGAACTCTATAGTTTCAGCTTTATTGACCACAGATTCTATAATGAATAGCAGATGTGCCAGCCCAGAATAGTTCCAGGAGCAAAACCAATTTGCATTGGTTTCCATTAATTTTCCATTAATTTCTTTTACATTTAATTGAATGTGTTAATATCACTTTCCCTCTTGTATACTTGTCTCTCACCACATGAAAACCTTTCATTGAGTATCTGTAACTCTGGAGAATGAGCTCCTTTCCCCTTTGGAGTAGCAATTAGTTTGTCCTCTTTCCAATTGCAGAGTATGTTTTGTCATTGTGTGTCAGAGCATCCCAATTTTGGAAGTTTATATTCAATACAATCTTTGAAGGGGAACAGAATTTTTCTGGCAAGCATTTTTCTGGCAAGAAAAGTCAAGACTTGGAACTGAAAATTAATCATTAATTATGTTTAAAAACCACTAAGCCTTGCTTGGGTTTCAGCTCTTAGCAGACCTGTCTCCTGCCCCAGGGCTGCTAAATACATTTTCCTATTTGAACAGTTTGTTTAAGAAATTAGTTTGCACTCTTCCTGGTTAATATAATCAATAATGGGATTTAACTGAGCTCCATATGGAATTGTCCCAACAGTGTGTCCTGAGATATTCACAAAGTAAAGTTGTGTGCTTCTGGAGAAATAGAAGAAGCAAGAATTACTGCTGAATTTCTCTGGGTCTTCCAAGGATTTAAGTTTGCTCAGGATATACGATTGCTAGTTTGCACTACATCTGAGAAATGTCCAGTTTGTGCTAAAGCAAAGCATTGCGCTAAGACATCAAAATTTAGGGAGTGTCAACTCTTTGCATTGGGTGGAAATGCTGCCATCACTCAATGTAGCCTAAGAGTGCCATGCAGTCTTTCAGCCAGCACTGCTAAACAGTTTCCCTGAAAACTGAATCACAAGCTTGCTTCGGGTATACAGACAAATTGAATAAAGGAATCTTAGAAGAATGAGTATATTTTTCAGTCATGTGGGAAGGCCACACAGGATGGACTTTGCAGGACTTGAAACATGGTTTTTGTAGTACTGTTCCATTGGCTAAATAGTGCAGTCAGGTGGGAGAGTATCAGGCCCTGGCCTAGTCTAAAACTGTTCATTGGCTAGAAGGGGCATATCTTTTAGCCAGGGTTTCCAGGAGTATGCCTGGCATTGATTTTATTAAAAAGATTCACTGGCCAGTAAGTTCAGTCATCTAGGAGCAGGGTCTTCAGTGTTTATATTGATTCAGATTGTGTAAATTCAACCAGGTCAACACGCAAACTGGAAGAACTCCCAGAGTTCAGTTCCAAGCTTATTCTTCCATCTTGCTTGTGTAAGGGCTTCCAATACTGTAATCAAGGTGGATGAGGAGATGAACTTATTGGCTTATGTTATTATGACGTGTGCCTTTGCCATTTTTCTGTTCTCTGTTACACTAGGCATGTATGGATGCTTCATAAAAGTAGAAAATTGGTATTGAAAAAAAAACTTTTTCTCCACATTTCTGAGAAAAAAATAATTGAGTGGATGGAAGGCCTTTCTCTTTTCTTTAATGTAAATTTTATTAAGAGTTTTTACATGTATAAAAGACAAATATAGAAAATATTTGTGTGGGGTGTGTGTGTGTGTGTGTGTGTGTGTGTGTGTGTGTGTAAGAGAGAGAGAGAGAGAGAGAGAGAGAGAGAGAGAGATGCAACTGAGACAAACAGAAAACTCAAATAAGGATTGGGTCCCCCAGAAAGGAACGTCTGTGGGTAGGGGTTCCTGAAAAATAAAAATGTTGGAAGCCACCACACAATGAACATCCTATTTCTTTTTCATGATCAAGACCATAAAATGGTTGCGCTTCAATCACTCAGTTGCAGCCCCCACTTTTACATTTTTGTTACCCCCTCATGCACATTCCCTTGACCCAGGATCTCTCAGCCTACCACAAATGCTCTTCTCAACCATTGTTGGTTAGGTTTGTTTTTATATATATATAAAATTGACAGTTCATCCTTTTTGTGGTTTGTGTTCCAGTGGTTCCACAACCCTCCATATCATCTGTGCACTTTCTTTTTCTTCCTCATTGGTTTTTTCCCTCAACTGTCTCTGCTTGTTAATCCATAATAACCTCAGATTGGGGAAATCTTATTGCTACATACTCTGTTTACCATCCCTCCAGAAGAGCCAATTTCTCAAGCTGTGACTATAAAATCCAGTAGCCATCCTGGAAAATTTAGACATCACCTTCCAAGAAGGCATTAGTGATCACCCTTCTCTTCCTCCTCAATGTGGCTAGTGAAGCCAAAAGATATTCCAGATGTGAATTGGCTTTGCTTCTGAAACAAAGTGGCCTGGATGGATATTATGGTTACAGTTTGGGCAACTGTGAATTTACTCAATCTTTTTCTCCACCTTCGCAAGATCCAGGTTTGCAAGACAGATGCAGAATGAGGAAATTCCTTCCCAGAATTTCATCCAGCTCACCCAATAAATAAAAAGCTCTGTTCAATTTTCTTAGAATGGTAAAATATGCTTTTGTTCCAACCCAAATGACTGGGAAGACCTCACACTTCACCCTGCATTAACAGGGTGGATCAGTATCCACTTCATTCCCTGTTTGGCACAAGAGCAGAACAGGAGTGTGCTCAGACCACTGCGTTCTTTGTGTTTTAACAATCACTGGCTTAGATTTGTCCTCATCAGAATAGTGTTTATTTGTGCCACGATAAGCATCCTCTCAAAGGTAAGATCCTTCAGATTTCCCCAGATCATTTCAATTCAGAATAAGGTTGAAGAGACCATCACAGAAGATTTTCCACATTTGTGGCAGGGCAAAAGTTCCACAACGGAAGGCCCAGTTTAGGAAGAGAGAAGGAAGAGGTGACCTTATGTGCCATTAACAACCCCAGGAATATCTTGGAGACAAGATTCAGATTTATTCCAAATTTCCCTGAAGGTTTCCAACATGTTTTGGACTTCAGGAAGAATGAGTATATGGCTAAACATTCTTTTTTAAACTAGGATAGCTTTTTCATTTACAGCACATGCTTTTTATAGTCCTTTCCCTGTTTTCTTTCTTCCAGGGTTCTGTGTGGCTTATCATGCGAGTGGGTACAACAGCTGAGCTGTGGGGCAGCGAAACTGGGATGACAATTGCGACTATGGGATTTTCTAGATAAACAGCCGCTGGTGGTGCAACAACTATCATTGCCCTACAGCTAATGGCTGCAATAAGCCTTGCAGTGGTAAGACACACATTGTAATGGACAGGCAAAGAGACATGTTTTAACAAACTTTCAAAAGTCAAAAGAATTGACACAATGAGGTGGTATGCCTGTACTCCTTGCAATATTGCTTCCTGCTATCTATTTGACTATTTCACTAGAAAAGCAAAACAAGTGAAATGTCTAAGTCAGATGAAATTTTGTAGGCCGATTCTAGTCCTTCCTCTCCTTTATTGCTCTCTGTAGTAGTCCAGCTGCATCCAATGCTTCATAAAGGTTGGCATTGAATCATCCTGTCTCTCAAAATTCTTTTTGTTCCTACTTGGGCCATCTGTGATAGTATCTAGCCACCATGTCTTCTGTTGGCCTCATCCTTGCTCATTATGCTCCCCCACTTAGTACCCCATTTCTCAATTTGTCACAAGTTCTCTAACTTCCTTCACACAGACATATCTCACTTTGTACCTCCCCACCACCCACCTCACTGTGGTCTGAATTCTAATGAATACCAGAAACATATTTGGTGAAGTTTGCCTATTCCCCGCCATTCCACATCAACAGTCTCACTATCTCTCTTGCTTGGTGAAGTTTTCTTGTTCCTCCCATCCCACATTAACAGTCTCACAATCTCTCTTGTTTTTTTCTAGACTGGAGTCACTAGACCAAACTAGCTCTCCTTCTGCAATGTCAGGGGTAGCTTGCCTGGCAGAGCCATTTAATCCTAACTTCATTGAAATTAGTTAATATCTTGCTAGAGACACAAGTTAAGGGCAAAAAATTCAGCACCAGAATGCCACCTGGCTAAGGAACTCAATTCTCTGCTTGGCTTGGTCGCTCAGCATTGAGAAACTGATGAAGCAGGCACAGCAGCACCTGCACCTTCTGCGTTGCATGAGAAAAGCACATCTTCCTTCCCCGATCCTGACCACTTTCTACAGGGGAACAATCGAGAGCATCCTGTCATACAGCATCACAGTCTGGTTTGGAAGCATCACTGCTTCAGACAGGAAGGCGGTGCAGAGAGTGGTGAGGATGGCCGAAAAGATCATTGGCAGTTCCCTCCCTCCCTCCCATCCAGGACATAGCACAGAAGCATTGTTTGAACAGGGTCCGTAAGTGTAATGTATTGGGATTTTTACTTGAACTGATTCACGTGTCTGTTTGAATGCTGCTTAAGGTTGCTCAATGGTGTGTCTGTGTAACTGTCATTGACTAAGCCAGACTTGTTGTCTCCAAGAAGATCATTGGTTGATTTGAGGCGGGAATGGGTTGCTTTAAACCTATTGGCCGCCTCCTAGTGGCCAATCGTATAAGTAGCTGCTCAGCAGCCTCTGTTTCAGTTCTATTCCTGTTTGCCTAAATCACGGGTCGGCAACCCACGGCTCCGGAGCCGCATGCGGCTCTTTGAGCCGTCTCATGCGGCTCCCAGTTGCCTGGTGCGCATGCACCTCTTTGAACGGGCAGTGGTGCACGCGCACCTCTCCAAATGGAGAGTGGCACCGTCCATTTGGAGAGGTGCGCGCGCACCTCTCCGAATGGGCAGAGGTGCACACGCACCTCTCCAAACCTTTGGAGACATGCACGCGCATCTCCGCCCAAACAGGCAGTGGCGCTGCTCGTTGGGAAAGCTGCCACGGCCCGTTTGCAGACCTGCCACCTTCAGAGGAAGGCGGCAGCCTGCAAATGGGCCACGGCAGCTTTCCCAACAGACGGCGCCACTGCCCATTCCAAGAGGTACGCGCACACCTCTCCGAACGGGCGGAGGTGCACGCGCAGCTCTCCAAAGGTTTGGAGAGCTGCGCGCACACCTCCGCCCGTTCGGAGAGGT
>JAKJMR010015055.1:0-30908 GCA_024449315.1 Daboia siamensis | reverse complement strand
GTTTGTCAAGGGCATGGCTATTTGGCCAAATGCAGGGATGAATTGGCGGTAGAAATTTGCAAACCCCAGGAAACTTTGCAATTGCTTCCGTGTGCAGGGGGGTGCCCACTCTAATACTGCCCTAACTTTCTCAGGGTCCATTTCAATGCCCTCTGGGGATATGCGATATCCCAGGTAGTCAATTTTTCCTGGTGGAATTCGCACTTTGATAGTTTAGCATATAGGTGGGCAGCTCGCAACTTTTTCAGGACTGCTCTGACTAGTTTTGATATGTTCCTCTTTGGTCTCACTGAAGATAAGGATGTCATCCAGGTAAACCAGGACCCCCTCATAAAGGTGCTCCCTTAGCACGTCATTAATTAATTGCATGAATACTGCAGGAGCCCCTTGCAGTCCAAATGGCAGTACTTTGAACTGGTAGCAACCCAATGGGCAGTTGAATGCAGTCTTCCATTCATCTCCTTCCTTAATCCTAATGTGGTAGTATGCTTCCCTCAGGTCTAGTTTAGTGAAAATCCTTCCTTTTGGTAGGTGGGATAGCATATCCTTCATCAGGGGTAAGGAGTACAGATTGCATTCACTAATTGTATTCAAATTCCTATAATCTATACAACAGCGGTAAGAACCATCCTTCTTTTCCCTGAACAGAACTGGGGCAGCCACTTTGGGTCTGGCAGGCTCAATGAAGCCCCTTTCTAAGTTTTTCTTTATGAATTTTTCCATTTCTGCCATTTCTCTTGGGCTCATGGCATACATCCTGGGTTTTGGGAGTTTTGGCCTGGGTTTAAATTCTATAGCACAGTCTGTGGGACGGTGGGGGGGAAGCTCATCTGCCCGTTCCTCACTGAAAACCTCAGCAAGGTCCCTGTATTCCTCCGGTATCTCTGGTAACTTCTTCTCTTCCCCCACTGCTGCTGTCTCCTCCCTCTGGGTTGGGGGGGGGGGTGCTTTTGGAGTCTAAGTTCTTCTGCCCCCCCCCCCTTTGGGAAATTGAGTTCTGCTGTCCTCCTGTTTATCCCGGGGTTCCATTTCTTCAGCCATTCCAGTCCTAGAATCATTGGGCATTCCATGCCTGGGGCCACTATAAACGTTATGTCCTCCTCATGGGGCCCCAGTGATAGGTGGATTGGTAAAGTGGCTAGGTGGCTGGTCCCCCCCCCCTGCTATTGTCCCATCTAATTGACTAAAAGAGATTGGTTGTTTTAGCCTCCTCACTGGGATGCTCAATCTCTCCACCAGCCTTGGGCTGATAAGGCAGCGGATGCACCCAGAGCCTATCAGAGCTTTTATTTTGGCTGCTTCAGGCATAGAGGGAGCTAATATAGTCACTGTCTTAAGTATGGGTGGAAGGGGTCCACTTACCAATGGTTCTCCCTCTGAGCTGTCTTCCAAGTTGTCCACCGTCCCTGCGGTGCAGGCCGAAGTCCAATCCCAGTTCCTGGCAGGAATTGTGGACTCTACAGCCTCTGTCCCCTTCATGGAAGATTTTTTTGTGTTGCCTTGGGACTTCCCCGGCTTCTTGGAGGATGATGCCTCTGGTTTTCGTGGGGGGGCTTTTGAACGACATTCTGCAGCACGGTGGCCCTCTCTCCCGTAGTTGAAACAACCTGTTGATTTTTTGGCTGTGGCTGGTGGTTTTTCCCCCTCGTGTGTTTGCTCGGGTGGCAGGCGGCCCCATGGTTTTCCTCTGCGGTGTCTCTTAAGTAGGTTTATTTCTACTTCCTCCGCCAGGATGTACCAGTCGTCGAGATGGGGTGGGTCTCCTCGAGGCAGGCAAGCGTCATACAGGTCGTAGTTTAGACCATCTTTGAAGTGGCTAAGGAGTATGTCTTCTGGCCAGTTCAGCTTGCTGGCAATGGCTTGGAATTCTTGGGTATATTCAGCCACTGCTCGCCTGCCCTGCCTCACCGTTTTGATTCTCTCCCGTGCCTTACGGTCAGCCAAAGGATCCTCGAACTGCCGCCTCAAAGTTGACATGAATTGGTTGAAGTCATCGAGTTCTGGGGCGTTGGAGTCGTGCAAGTTCACCATCCAGTCCGCAGCCGATCCGTCCAGGGCAGATTGCACAATTCGGATGTGTGTTTTGTCACTAGGGATATCCCGGCCGTACTCTTCCATGTAGCTGAGGACTTGGGTTAGGAAGAATCCCAGTCGTGATGGCTCCCCCTTGAATTTGACTTCCAGGGGCGGGAGTCTTTGGCTGGAGCGTTGTCTGTGCCATGGCCGGTATTGCTCCTCATCCTGGTCCCCGTCTGTGGTTCTGGGGGGGGGGGGGTACTGCTGAGGCAGCAATTCCTGTTCCATTGGACGGCCCCGGGGTTTCAGGTGCTGGATCCCCTCCGTTACCTTTCCAGTTGCGTCCCCAGGCGCTGCCTCGGTTGCGATTTTCAGCTCTCTCCTCCCTTAGTGAGCTCAGGGTTGCTTTCATCAGATCAATGGCCTTTTCCAGGATCCGCTCCTCTTCACTGGCGTGCAGGGGGCTCTCCATCTCCTGCCTCCATTCCGGTTGGTGGTCGCTCCATCTCAGGGTTACTTCCCTCGATGCCTTTTCCCACTCACTTTTCCTTCCAACGCCCATCGACCACTGGAGTTTTCGGTCATACTGCTCCACCGCTTCTTCCCCGGGGGAATATGCCGCTTCAGCTTCCCATCGTCTCTGGGATTCCATTTGGAAGGAAGACCCCCTCTCCATGGGGCTTCCCTCCTCTCTTGTTTCGTCGCCAGACATTGTATTTGTTGCAAAGTCCCCCGTTAAAGTTTTCCCTTCCAGGTTGACTCTTATAGCAGATTCCGTCTACTGTCAGGACCCACCTCAATCCACATCTTAGGAAATAAGAACTCTTGGATGCCAGTTTAGTCCAAAAGGAAAATGTTTACTAGGATGGAATCGATTGTGGCAATACAAGACGGAATCTAACAAAGTTACATTTCAATCCTATATAAAGCATTCCCATTTCAGCCCCCTCCCCTCATCCATTTGGTCAGCCTCCCATCATTTACTTAGGTGTCAGGCCCTTCCGTGGGAAAGGGAACTCTCCTTGTTTTTATTGTTATTGCTTCTTCCTTTTTCAGTTGTAAATGAAGATGCGATCCAGATCTGTGTCTCGCCCTCCCTCCCCCAGTTCAACCATTTCCCTGTTGTTTGAAGATTGCCTTAAGTAACCATCCTCTCCCCCCCCACCCCCGGAGAGATGGCAGAATCCCCAGAATAAGCACAATGTTCTACCTATACATTTATGAAATGTGATATAAATGGATTCTGACAGAAACTAGTGTTGTATTGAAACAAAGAAACAGAAACTGCGACTAAATGAAGGGTCCTCCAGAGAAAGAGGAATGTCTTTGGGACAGGGATCTGAAAGAGTCAAGAAAGCAGGAGATACCACACAATAAAAGCCTTCTTCCTTTTCCACATACAGCACACATGAAAAACACACACACAAAAAGGATGGGGCTTCAGTCAAGCAGTTACAACCACCACTTGTTCATTTTAGGAACCTCCTTCCCTTGACCTAGCATCTTGAGGAGCTAAAAATGCCTTTCTCGTCCATTTTTTGATTGGATTTGTCTTCTTACAAAATTGAAATGACAGTTATTTCTTTTTTCTTCCTCTTTGTCTTCAGTACTCTGTTCTAGTTATTTTATTATTGCTTCAATTTTAGGAAATGCTATTGCTACATACTTTGTTATCAATCTCTCCTGAGCTTCCACTTTCACAAGCTGGGACTATAAAATCCAGTAGCCACACTGGAGAAGTCAGACATCCTCCTCCGAGGAGCTGCAGCAATGAAGGCACTAGTGTTCACCCTCCTCTTCCTCCTCATTGCAGCCAATGAAGCCAAAGTATTTACCAAATGTGAACTGGCTTCGATACTGAAAAGACATGGCATGGATAGATATTACGGCTATTCCTTGGGCAACTGTGAGTTTACACTTTCTATCTCTCTATTTTAGCCTGATCCAGATTTTCAAGAGGGATGGGTCCTTGGATCCTTCCTTGGTTGGGGGAAGAATGAAGATGGTTAAATCTTCTGTGTAAGAAACTAGGACAGTTTTTCATTTACAACACAAGTCTTTTATACTCCTTTCCCTGTTTGCTTTCTTCCAGGGATCTGTATGGCTTATCATGAGAGTAGATACAACAGCCGAGTTATCGGGCCACCAAACAGAGATGGCAGTCGTGACTATGGGATTTTCCAGATAAACAGCCGTTGGTGGTGCAACAATAACAAGGGCCCTACAGCTAATGGCTGTAAAAAGCCTTGCAGTGGTAAGACACCTAGTGTAGTGGAGGAATTATCTCTGATGAAGGAATACAAGAATTGTTAGGAGAATTATTAAAATAAAGTTGAAAATAATGACAATTCAGTCTAGGAAAGAAAGAAATCTCCAGAAGTAAAAATAACTCTTGATTTGGTTTGGTGTAAGAGGTAGGAGAGAGAAGTCTTGACAAGCTTTCAAAATTCTGTTATTGTTGCTGTTATTGTTATGAATTAGTATACCTGCAATCCTTATAGTGTGTGTTTCTGAACTGACCTAATGCCAAGGGCTGACACGTATTATACTGGAAAAGAAATGAAATGTCCCAAATAAGTCAGAGAAAACTTTTGAAGGGGCATTCTAGTCCTTCTTCTTTATTGCTCTTTGTACTTCTTCAGTTTCATCCAGTGGTTCATGAAGTTTGGCGCTGAATCACCCTGTCTCTCAAATTAATGTTGAATTCCCATTTGGGTTATCTGTGATAGTATCTAGCCACCATATTTTCTGTTGGCCTCTTCTCCTTCCTCAATCTGATCCTCCACTTTGTACTCCATTTCCCAAATTGTCACAAATCCTCTAACTTCCTTCACACAGGTATATCTCACTTTGTGCTTCCACACCACCCACCAAACCATTAGTCGAGGTCTTGCCAGAGGTACAAGTTAAAGGCAGCAATTTCAGCACACACACTAGCAAGGAACCTGACCCAGTACTCTACGCCCTTTTTCAGAGAAATCTGGTTCTGGGGCTCAGGTGAGACAATTCTTCTCTCACTGCTTTCCAAGAATGCAATAAGCCAGTCGGGAAGTCTGCATATTCAGCTCCAGGGGGGAAACAGATTCCTAGTGCTTTACACTTTTCAGACGTGTTACTCTACATAGTTAGACCATAAGAAAAGGCATTTCATGGTCTTCTACATCAACTGTATAAAAAGTAGGTTACACTGTTAAAGAAGTGAACACATTACCAATGAAGTCCTATAACTAAAATGCCACTTGAGGAAGAATCTGCTTTAAATAGTAATATTATGAAAGTCTTTTTGGAACATCTGGGTTGGGACATACCCTAATTTGCCTTTCCTGACAGTTTTCATAAACGATGACATAAGAGATGATATTGCTTGTGCTAAGAGAATTGTCCGTGATCCCCAAAGGATGAACGCCTGGTGAGTCAATATCTCATTAACATATTCCACTTGTAACACTGGGTAGCAATAGAACGGTCATGAAAGTTAATTATCTTTCTTTAAATTATTGTATAACTTTTAGCCTGGATGGTAAAATACAATTTCTGAATATGGCAAGTTGTATTTTTCTTGCTACTCTGGCATTCTGATTGCATTAAAAAATAAATCTTATTGTCTGTTAAACTCAGGTTTAAAAGTAGCCAGGCACACTACTTACTAGAGGGGTTTGTTGATGCCTATTTTATATGAACAATTCCTTCCCAGTAATTTCCCATCCATTATACACTTTTGTGCTTCTCACTCATTTTAAAATATTTTATCACAGGTTCAGCGTTGGGACTTAGTACTGAGTTGGAGAAAGTTGCAGAAGAATTTGGCAGATGGTCTTTTAAACACCAGGACTATGATCCTAGGAACGAGCTCTATGGGATCAGAGAATTGGTAGATAAAGAACGCAGTGAGAGAAACAGGGAGAGATCCTTTGTGAAGCCTCCAATCATAGGTTGGAAAAGACAAGGGGCTGCAGCAGCAAATCATTAGATGGAAACTGGGCATCTAGAACCAAGCAATAGTGGTATTATGTGGGCAAAAATTACAATAATTTGAAAGTGACTTTGCTGTATGCCCTTCTGAGGGATTCTGTGATATGGGGTAGGATTTTGTGAGCCCACTGGTGCTCACCAAAGACTTCGGACTTGTACTCCCTTTAGCTCTGGCTAGCATAGACCCTACCTAGGATAATACGTGGAATCCAAAGTATCTCTTGGGCATTACTGGCAAATAGGTCTTATTGTGGCAAATAGAAAGTTAGGACTATTTTAGCTAAAACACAAAAAAAATGTTAGATTTTATCCTGGTGGAAAGGAATTCATTGACAAATCAGCAAAGGAACTTTATCAGTCAGTAAACAGGAAAGATGAGAGAAAGATAGTTGCCACTTGCTCACCGGGAAATTCTTGTCTCCTGCTTGAGCAGGGGGTTTGGCTAGAAGACCTCCCAGATCTCTTCCAATTCTGTTATTCTCATATTTGGTTATTCCTGAGGTAGATTTACATAACTAAACAAACAACTATGCATGTGGCTTATTCTTACTTTTAGGGTTGCCTGGAGGAAACATTGCAAAGGAAAAAATCTGTCACAATGGACTCATGGCTGCCGGCTGTGAGATTGATAATCCTGCATTTCTCTTCCTCCTCCTGTGATGAGAATGATACTTCTTATATAACCAACATTTCACAATTCGATTCAATGCCTGTACCCCACAAATTGGGAAGAACAAGTTTCTTTGCATACAAATGATGATTTTAAAAATGTTTCTGGATAAGAAAGAGAGAAAGAGTTTTTCAAACTCTTTTAAACACTTCAAAGATTGATTGAAAATGTTCAATAAAATGAGTATTGTGCATTTTGCCATTTTCACTTATTTCATTTCATCCTTCATTACTCCCAAATAACTGAACTGGCTATTAATCTTTCTTATAGCAGGGGAGAACTGTGCAACCAAATATGTCATTGGTTCAAAACTTGAGCCTCACCTAACAGAGATCCTGATGCATCTCTTCATACAATATTAGTAAACTATCTTGAAATTCTTACATGAAAATTCTAAATTGGCATTCAAGGGAAGACAATATCTAGGATGTACCTCCAGTTATATTAAGGCTTGGTTTTTACTATACAGTATAACTTGTGTCTCAATTTAGAATTTGGTGGCCATCTTACTATGATCCATTGACCTGGCAAATGCCAGAGTATCCAAACGAGAAAGCAACATTAGCAGATTAAATTACACAGGCCAAAATATTGTGATTTATGCGGTTCCAAAGTCCTCATCTTACCATCTTTCAAAGTATATATATGTTATTCTATAGTCTATTCAGTGCATCATCAGTTTCAGGATGTAGTTAACAAGTCAGAGTAAGACTGACCCAAAGTCACCCAGCAGGCTTGGTGCCTAAGATGCGACTACAACTCATAGTTTCCTGGTTTCTCGTCTGGTGCCTTAACCGTTATACCAAACCAGTTGTTCCACTTACATTATAATAAAATAGAATGACTACTTGATTTGGGGACAACCCCTACACATTCAGTCTCCCAACACACTCCACCCTCCCAACTTCGGGGAAATGTAATTTGCTTCCCTTTTTTTGTATATAATTTTTATTAAAAGTATTAAGCAAGAAGATTAAAAACTGATACAAACTAATATAAAGTAAGGAAGAAGAAAGAAAAAGAAGAAAGAAAAAGGGACAAAAACTGCAAGAAAAGAAAAAAGGGGAGGAAAAACAGAAAATGAAGAAAAAAATGCTCCTGATATTTTTCACAGCAGTTATAAAAGTAATAGGTTTTTGCTTTCTAAAATTACACGATCCTCCTCTTTTTTCCCCATAATCTCTCCTATCTAATCATCCAAACCATAAATCATGTTCCTTTTTTATTTTTATGCAAAAATTCCATAACAGGCTTTCAGTCATCAATAAATATAGATCATATTATCGACGGGGCTCTCTCTATGAAGGGTGGCTGATGGGATAGAGAAGATTCTCATGCACAGGTGCCCATCATCTTGGTTTTTAATTTAAATTTTTAACTTTTTATTGTATACCAATTGATTTTGCACTTTTTAACTTTTGTTATATTGTAAGCTGCTCAGAGACATTGTATTAGTCAGATGGGAGGCATAGAAATCCACCAAATAATAAATAGTATTTTTCTCCAGCTGGCTGGGGAATTCTTGAGAAATACTGATATACTGAAACAGGGCTTTTCAACCAGTGGTACGGGTACCACCTGTGGTACATTGGCACCTGGCAGGTGGTTTGCGGCCATCCTAGAAAAGTGGTAACAGGGGAGGAGAATGAGCTGAACTGGTGATAGCACCACACAAGCCTGAGCAAGAGAGAGCTGGAGCTGCAGGGCTGCCAGGGCTCAGCAGAAGCACCAGGATCAGCGCTAGACTCCAGCTGGAGCTTGGCGCTGATCCTGGTGCTTCTGCTGAGCCCAGAAGCACTGATCAGCTGGAATGTTGCAGCACCTCAAGGAACCTGTGATTTACATTCAGATGCTTGGCAACTGATTCATATTTATGGTGGTGACAGTGTCCCAGGGTCATGTGAAGTGACCAAAACCTGCTGCAACCACCCAGCGGGAGGGGGGGAATAAAAACCAAACACCTCCCCACCCCCCACCCCCGCTGCCCATCCTCAACAGAAATGCTCACAACAAGGAAAACCTCGGACAGGAGGAAGAACACTGCCAAGCGGGCAGGCAGGTATCTTGCTCGACTGTGGCTTTCAGTGCCATTGTAACTTCAAACAGTCACTAAGCGAACTGTTGTAAGTCGAGGACTACCTGTACTCCATCCCTTTTTTCCTTTTTTTTTTTTGGTCATCAAGTTTTTGATACCTTGCTAGGCAACTGGTGGTACTCAGATGTTGCCATATCCTAAAGGTGGTACAATGGGTGAAAAAGTTGAAAAGCCCTGTACTGAAATACATCTTCCATGGGTTTTTTTCCTCACTGTTTATCCATTAATCCTAAAAAGGAAGGTTCTGCCTTCAATAGACTATTTATCTATAAAACCATCTGCATCAAAGTATGCCTTTGAAGCTAAATATTTTTAGGAGCAAGAGTTTAGAATCTCTGCATGAGGACCATCCAGGCATAGTTAGGATGAAGGCACTTGCTAGGAGTTACTTGTGGTGGCCTGGTTTGGACAAAGACATAAAGGCTCAAGTAAGAAGCTACCAGGTCTGCCAGGAGACTCGACTTGAAATGCTCCAAGCACTGGGGCATCACTGGGAGACCACACAGGCTCCCTGGTCTCATGTGCACATAGACTTTGCAGGTGTTCCTCATTGTTGTGGACAACTACTCTAAATGGCTAGAATATGACTACTTCCAGGACCATCCAGGAACTGCGCAGAATCTTTGCCATGCACAGCTTGCCAGATGTGATTGTGTCTGATAATGGGGCAGAATTCACAGCAGCTGAGATCCAGTCCTTTCTGAGGACCAACATGATCCGACATGCTACCTTAGCCCCCTTTCATTCTGCTTCAAATGGTCAAGCAGAATGAATGGTCAGAATGACCAAAGAAGCACTGAAGAGATTAACAATAGGTGACTGGCATCATCACTTAGCAGATTTTCTACTATGGCAACATACAACTCCTTGCACCACTACGGGCCACAGTCCAGCAGAACTGAGATGGGGACGTCGGCTGACCACCAAGCTGGACCATCTCCACCCTGACAGGGCTGCTGTGGAAACATCACAAGCCAAGCCTCCAAGAAGTTTGCAGCTTGGTGAGAAAGTGTGGGCGAGAAACTACGGGCTGGGAGCACCTTGGGTAACAGCTGTGGTTTCAAAGGTATCAGGGCCACTGTCTTATGAAGTGGACCTGGATGACGGTCATGTGGTTCGATGCCACATAGACCAATTGCAGCAGTGGCAGGCTAGCCAGAGCCTAGCTGCTGACAGAGAAGAAATTAGTGGGTTGCTTGGTGACCTGGCCATGCCTGAGTCACCCAAAACTTTTGAGACTATGCCTGCAGAACTGGGGTCACCAATGGACCCTGTTCCGAGTCCATCAGGCAGTATCACGAATGAGGACTAACCATCAGTATATTATAACCAAAATTCCTCACCCACTTTATCATGCATTTTTTAACTTGTTCTTCTTCTGCTTCAAATTTCAAATTTCTTCTGCTTCAAATTTCAAGAAATGTTTGTACTTTTTTATAATTACAGTTCATGTCCATCATCAAAAAACAATTATATTTCAAATTCTGGTTGTCTTTGCTTTACACTATGTCTTTTTATCCATTTTAAATATTTCAGATGACTGTAAATTGGAAATTATTGACAATTATATCCTTCTGCTATTTATTGCACTCTTGATCTGATTTTAAATTCCCCTGGCTGGCTTACCAATAAGTTTGATATGTCAACTATTTATCTTCGTCTGCCATTTCTCTTCCATAATATGCTTCTTAAACTGAGACGCCTCAAGGTAATTGTGGCCACAACCTGGGCTTATATTTATTCCAAATCTTTAATATGGCATGTTGAAAGGGGTCATTTCAAGGGAAAGAGAAGTCTCAAAAAAATTCTCAATGTTGGTGGGGGGAAACCTGCCCAAAGGCAGGATGCAACAACTGAAAAAGCCTAATTGAATTTCCTCATAGTAACTTCCTTTGTAAACTAAGAAAAGCATGGAAAGTCCCCAAGGTTGCAGTTCGCTTCAGAGAGGATTTCATTGGACACAATAAAACATAGGGTGTAAATAAGTGTACTACTATCTCCTGTTCATATTTCCAAAATCTAAAGAATATCTAGAACAAACAGAAGCATAGAACAGAACTCCCAGAATAAAAAGGAGGTGAAGTGAGAAAAGTGGGGACTAATTTTAACTTCTTTACTGGAAAATGAGCTGAAATCAGATATGGATTTGTTTGGTTCTTTCTATTCTATTTTTCTGAAAACAGCTTACAATGGTTAAAATGAATGACAACAATTTAAAACCACATAGACTAGAGGTTGTCATGGGGAGGTGCAAGATACACAAACATTCATAACAATGATTCCAATTCAGAAGTGGGGTCATGTCACTGAAGCCCAGTAATGAGGAAGCAGAAAGAGGTTCAAAATTCTTTAAAAGAGAGCAGGGTGGAGGCTATATAGATTGTTATGCACTCCTGGCCTCTTTCCTTCATGACCAGAGACAAGCTCGCCTGACCAATAACCAGCCAAGACACAATGAAGGGCTTTTGTTTCATTTATTGCAATAAGCAGGGAGAGAAGCTATCAAAACTTCGTTCTCTCCAAAGTTTCAACCCAAAATATTCCCATTTTTATAGATCCCTGGCCCCGTCAGCACGTCCCTCCTCTTTCCCCATTGGCTGAGGTACTGTGAGGTTACACTCTTTCCGACTGCCTCCTACATTTTTCCTGCTACATACTAAATCATACATCCCATGTACATTAAAATTAAGAGATAATTTATGCAAGGTCTGTCAGTTAATATTAATCAACTAATTGCACATGCACAGTTGCTTGAGTTCTAGCCCCTGTTTTATGGGCTCAGTGGGTTAGGACGCTGAGCTTGTCGATCAGAAGGTCGGCAGTTTGGCAAGTCGAATCCCGAGTGCCGCGTAACAGAGTGAGCGCCTGTTACTCGTCCCAGCTTCTGCCAACCTAGCAGTTCTAAAGCACGTAAAAATGCAAGTAGAAAAATAGGGACCACTGTGGTGGGAAGGTAACAGCGTTCCGTGCGCCTTTGGCGTCTAGTCATGTCAGCCACATGATCATGGAGACGTCCTCGGACAAGCGCTGGCTCTTCGGCTTTGAAACGGAGATGAGGACCGGCCCCTAGAGTCAGAATCGACTAGCACGCATGTGCGGGGGAACCTTTACCTTTACCTTTTTAGGAAAAAATAGGTTCTTTCCTGTTTTACTAGTTATCTTCTCTTACAGATATTTTTATAGCTTGTCTTCTTCCTTTCCCACTCTTAAGACCTAGCTAATTTTTGCCTACGTGTTTCACTTAACATCCTTTGTTTTTGCTCTCCATTCCTGGTTCTCATCTTCTCCATTCACCTAGTAAATTTCCATTGCAGCATATTCAGTTTTAAATTTCAATATTAAAATTTGGAGACCTTTCATTTACTTCTATCATGGATCTCAAAGGATGAGGACAGATTCTTGCTTTCTGGGATCCAAAAGATGTTATTGTTAAATAGATTGGATATGTATGCCAAACCTGTTAGATCTTACTAGGTAAACAGACAAAATTTGAGTCCTGCAGGCATCCTGTGATTATATAGTGCTTTTGTAGTTAAAAAACAGCACCTTGAATTCCCTCCAAAATCAAGTGGCAGTTAACTGATATATCCTCATCCCTGCCTCTGTTTCCCACTTCTAGACTACTGGTAGCTTCTGAATAACCCACCAGGGCAACCTATGCAGAATTCACTTCTATGACCCATACCATGAATAATTTACAGAACCCAGCTGGAGAATTCAGCAATTTGAGATCATGATGAAGAAAAATATATCAATGTGGTCACTAAATGCTGACTAAAGCTTGATGGCACATAATCAATCAATCAGTCAACCAACGAACCAATGTTATTCATAGGAAATGATTATTATCCTAACAGGATAATTTTTGCTTTCCCAATTCACATCCATATCTCTCAACATAACCACAAACCAAACTCGATTCAATTCAATTCCATTAAAAATTAAATTACATTAATGGAATTTCAGATTGTGTTTCAGAAAGCTTTGAATAAAGAATCCTGTTAAGAGTTGAAAATTCCTAGAATGCATGAATTCATTGTGCATCCATCTCAGATTCTCCAATATGTGTCAGGTGCAAGAAATCAGGAATCAAGGTTGTTCAAATCAGTACCCGTTTATTCCATGCTTCCTCCATGCAAGATGCTGAACTACTAACAGTCAGGGCAAATTGGTGGGATACAAAAGTCAACTGAATTCAATAAGGGATGGACTTGGCTCTTGTGGCCACAAAGAGACTACAAACTGAAGATATGTTTGACCCTTCCTTTGGCCTCAGCATGGTCATCTCCTGCAATATGATCCAAAAATACAAAATTAGCTCAGCCTCTTTCCCAACTTTCCCTCTCTCCTTCTATGTGTGTTTTTCAGGTGGGTAATGTGGCAATAAAACCAAGAAATATAATACAGTTCATTGGGTTAATTCAATATATTGCATTTCTTCACAAACTTAATCAGTCAAAAGAAATATATACTGTGATGAGAGTTGCACTGAAACAATCAAACAAACAGAAAATTCAAATAAACTTTAGGTCCTCCAGAAAGGATATCTTTGGGACGGGGGTCTGAAAAGTCCAAAAAGTCAAGAAGACAGCAATCACCCCACAATGAAAACTTTTTTTCCTTTTTCACGCACATCACATAAAAATGCCGCAGTTGTAACCACCACTTCTTCATTTTTGGCACCTCTCATGCAAATTTGCCTTTTGCCTCAATGCTCTGCTTCTCAGGCCGTAATTATCTCAGGTTGGGGCTAGGCAATTATTGTTGTTTACATACTTTGCTTACAATCTTTGCAGTGGTGCCAATTTTTCAAGCTGTGACTATAAAACCCAGCAGCCATCCGTGAGAAGTCAGACATCATCCTCCAGGGAGCAGCAGCAATGAAGGCATTCGTGCTCAGCCTCCTCTTCATCCTCGTTGCAGCCAATGAAGCCAAAGAATACTCCAAATGTGAACTGGCTTCACATCTGAAAGAAAGTGGCATGGATGGATATTACGGCTTCAGCTTGGGTGACTGTGAGTTTCCTTTCTCTTTTTCTCCACCTGAGCAAGTTCAAGGTTGGCAAGGGGGGTCCAAAATGGGCAGATCATTTCAAGAATGAGTTCCTCCAGCCCATCCAATGAATAACAACTCCTTTCAATTTTCTTAGAATGGTAAAATATGCTTTTGTCCCATCCCAGATGACTGGAGAAGCCTCACACTTCATCCTGCACTAACACCCTTATTTTTATGAGAACGAACAATATCCACTTCATTCCCTTTTTAGCACAACAGCAAAACCGGAGGGTGCTTAGATCACCCTGTATTTTAACAATCAGTGCCTTAGCCAATCTTTTATTTGTTCTTCTCAGAATAATATCCCCTGCCAGGGATCTTACCTTTGGATGCTAAGGTAAGATTCTTCAGATTCCCCCAAATCATTTCAGTTCAGGATATGGTTGAAGGAGCCATCACAGAAGATTTTCCACAGGTGTGGCAATACAAAATATTCACAATGGAATAGGACCTCCTCTTTGGAAAGCCTGGATAAAGAAGAGAGGAGAGGTGGTTTTATATGCCATTAACAACCCCAGGGACATCTTGCAGAAAACAATCAAGTTTATTCCATATTCTCCTGAAGGTTTCCAAAGTGATTGGACTTCTTGGGGAAAGAATAGGAAGATAGTTAAATATTTCATTTACAGAACAGGCCTTTTGTAGCCCTTTCCCCATTTGCTTTCTTCCAGGGGTCTGTATGGCTTTTTATGAGAGCAGCTTTGACACCCGAAAAGTGGGGCGGCCAAACAGGAATGGCAGTCGTGACTATGGGATTTTCCAGATAAACAGCCGCTTTTGGTGCAACAATTACCAAGGCCGTACAGCTAATGGCTGCAATAAGCCTTGCAGTGGTAAGTTCTGTAGTGCAGAGGAGATATAACCTTGATAAAGGAATGCAAGGATTGTTAGGAGAACTATTAAGGGACAGTTGGTGAGAAAAGGATGACATCTCAGTCCTGGGAAAGAAGGAGGCATCTGAAAGAGACTGAAAATGACCCCACCTTGATCTTGTTTCTGTATGAGGTGGGAGAGAAAAGCTATTAAAATTCTGTTCTTATTATTGTGTTCTGTGACAATGAAGTAGCAGAGATTCCCATAATCCTTGTAGTGTTTGGTTCCTGACCTGATCTACTACCATGGCCTGACACTTGTTTCACTAGAAAAGCAAAAAAGTGAAATGTGCAACTCATATAAAAATTTTGTAGGGAAATTCTAGTCTTTCTTCTCCTTTATTGGTCTCTGTAATTGTCCAATTGTGTCCATCACTTCAAGAAGATTCACATTTAATCACTCTGTCTCTCAAAATTGTTTTGAGTTCCTACTTGCGTCACTGTGATATCTAGCCACCATATTTTCCATTGGCCTGTTATCCTTCATCAATCTGCTCCCCTCCCCATTAGTAACACCATTTCTTAGGTTCTCACAACTTGTCTACCTTTCCTCACAAAGATATATCTGATATCTCCACACCACCCACCCCGTGTGGTCTGAATTATAATGAGCATCAGAACTATAACTGGTGATGTTGCAGTGTCCCACATGTCTCAACATTCTCACAATCTCTTTTACTTGGATTTTTTGTTTTTTGTCTTTTTGCTTTATATAATTTTATGCAAATATTTGGAAAAAAGTTTGAGACATCTGGAATGGGTCATGTTTTAATTTGCTTCTCCTGGCAGATTTCACAGATGATGATATCACAGATGATATTGCTTGCGCTAAGAGAGTTGTCCGTGATCGTAATAGGATGAATGCCTGGTGAGTTAATCTCTCATTAACATCTTTCTACTTCAGGGGTGTCAAATTTGCCACGTCACATGATGTGTCACGACATATTGTGACTTTTTCCCCATTGCCAGAGGTAGGGTGGGCGCAGTTTCGGCATTATGCATCTGACCCGCAGGCCAGGAGTTTGATACCCCTGTTCTACTTGTAACATTCAGAAGCAACTGAATTTGTAATCATGAAAATTAATTGTCTTTCTTTAGACCCATGGTGGCGAACCTATGGCACGCGTGCCACAGGTGGCACACAGGGCCCTCTCTGTGGGCACATGCACCATAGCTCCAGTCCTAGACCTTCAGCTGGGTTTTATAAAACCTTTTTGCTTTAGACCCCTGCCACCGTATGCAAAAAAAAAAAGGGTTCAATCAATCAATTTCAACTTCTTGCAGGAAAAAAAAAAGATAAATTCTCTTGGAATTGATTGATTGAATTTTTTAGTCCCACCCAGTCTGCCGTTACCACTGCAGCCATGCCCACCCAATTGGCCACACCCACCCAATTGGCCACACCCACCCAATTGGCCATGCCCCCACCAGCAGCCGACGATACATAATTTAGTTTAGGGTTGCACTTTGGGCACTCGGTCTCTGAAACGTTCACCATCACTGCTTTAGACTATTGTACAACTTTAAGATTGGTGGAGAAATATATTTCCAGAATATGACACACTGTGCTTTATTTTTATACTTCCATTCAGGTTGCTTTAGAATATTGGTTTAACAGTATTTTGAATCTGGGTTTAATAGTCTTTTAAATCACAGCTTGAAAATAGCTTAAATTAGAGTAAAAGTATATAGACATACAGCTTAGCAAAGTGAACATTGATGCCTATTATAACTGGGATAATTTCTTCCCAGTAATTTGACATCCATTATCCACTTTTGGTGGTTTATAGATCTTTTTAAGCAAAGGTTCACCATCAGGATTTAGCATCCAGTTGGGACAAGCAAGAAAAGAAATTGGCAAATGGCCTTTTAAACACCAGGATTCTGATCCCAGGAATGAGCTCCAAGGGATCAGAGAACTGGATCTGTAAAGAACCTAGTAATGTGACAAGCAGGGAGAGATCGTTTGTGAATCCTCCAATTACAGGATGAGTAAGAAAGGGGCTGCAGGAGCAGATCATTAAATGGAAAACTTTTAAGCCAGCAATCAGCATTTAAAAGCAAATCATAAAGACATTATGTGGTCAACAATTACAGCTATGTAAAATTTACTCTCCTGTGTGACCTTCTGAGACATTCTAAGGTTTGGGGCAGGATTGCTCACCCAGTACTTGGGACCTTAAGTCACTTCAGCCCTGGCTAACATGGATTCTGGCAAGTTTATGTGAGAGTCCATAGCATCTATTGAGTATCAGTGGCATGTAGGCTTTATTATGAGAAATAGAAAATCAGGACTATTTTAGCTAAGGCAATTATTTTCCTTTGATTTTAAGGAGATTGATTGAAAAATCAGCTCACTTTGAAACTTCCTTAATCTCTTGAAATAGAGTTACATCGTCAAAAATAAATAAATAAACGTGTGTGATGTAGAAAGGAAAACAATCTTCTCATTCTTCCTTCAAGGGTTGCCTGGCAAAACAACTGCCAAGGAAGAGATCTGTCACAATGGACTTGGGGCTGCAACCTCTGAGACTGATCATCCTCCACTTCTCTTCCCCCCTCCTGTCACGAAAGTGATACTACTTATATAACCAACATTGAACAACTTGTACTTCACATGCTCAAAAGAATGGGCTTCTTTGCATGCAAATGATGATTTTTAAAAGGTTTCTGGGTGGAAAAGAGGGAACAAGCTTGCTTTTTAAGATCTTCAAAAACTGCTTCAATAAAATGAGTACTGTGCATTATGCTCTGCCCTGTTTCATGCTTTATTTCTTTTTCATCTTTCATTATTCCCACATGAGCTAGCAATCTTTCCTGTGGCGGGGAGACATGTGTAACACATTATTGATCCACAGCTTGACTTGATTTAACAGAGATCCTGATGCATTTTTTCATACAATATTAGTAACCTATCTTGAAATTCTTATATGAAAACTCTAAATTAGTATCCAAGGTCAGACAATTTCTAGAGTTAATATCCCAATACTTTTGCTCTACAGTAGAAGGAAAACGAATGTCTGAATTTGGAATTTGGTGGCTGTCTTCCTCCCATCTGTTTACCTTCCAAACTACAGAGTGTCCAAATAAGGAGGCAACATCATTAGAATAAAATAGAATGACTATTTGATTTAGGGGAAAATATGTAGAGATTCAATTTCTTAAAACACCCCACCCTCCCACCATACTGCTTCTACAGTGATCTATCATATCCTGAAAATGCAGTTTGTTTACCTTTTTTATATAAATTTTATTAAAAATATTAAACAAAAGATAGAAACTAAAACAAACTAATATAAGTAAGGAAGAAGAAAAAAGAAGACGAAAGCAAAGAGAAACAGAAATGCAAGAAAGGAGAGAAAAAAATGAAGAAAAACAGAAAACAAAAAAAATGGTTTCTGGTATCTTTACAGCAATTATAAACACAATTCCTGGGCTTTTTTGTCAGAGAACACCCAGAATGGAGTTCCAGCACCTTTTTTGGATGGAACCTTGTAGGGTAGGCAAGGCGGGTTGTATGACACGTGAGAGTTCCGGCACCTTTTTATTTTACAAAAAAAGCACTGCACAATTCTATTTTAACCTCTCTTTCTAAAATTACATCATGTTGCACTTCTTTCAATAATCTCTCCTAATTATCAAAGCCCTAAATCATTTTTACCCACAAATCCCATAAGAAGTTTCCAATCACCAATAAATATAGATAATATCTTTTCTCTAATCAAAGAAATCAAATTATCCGTTTCAGTGAAATTTATCTGCCAGCCATTCCTTCATAGTGGACTTTACCATACTGGGTAAAACCTTTCCCTCTCTCTGTATGTAATAATCCTGTCTTAGAAATGATATACTAAAATCATCTTCAATGACTTTTTCTAACTGTTTATCATTAATTCTAAAAGGGAAGGTTCTGGGTTCAATAGGCCAGGGGTGTCAAACTCGCAACATCATGTGACGTGGCGCGACGTATTGCGACTTTTTTTCCATTGATGGCAATGGGGTGGGCACGGTTTTTCTATGACACATACACCCCTGCAATAGACTATTGATCTATAAAACCATCTGTATCAAAATATGCACTTGAATCCATTTTTTTCTAGCTTTTTTCTCCCCTAAGCATGATAAAATGTCCCTTCATGTTGTTCACATTTCCAATATGCATTTGAAGATTCTTTGCAGATTCTGGAAAAAATTTCTGGTGTCATGTACCAATGAGACATCATTTTATAAAAATTCTCTTTCAGTTCATAACACAATCTAAATTCAAACCTTTTAACCATACATTTTCCCACTGACCATCTGTATATTATAACCAAAATTCTTGGCCCAGTGTTTAACTATTGAAAAGCCCAACTGGAGGAATTTTCTCATCGAAATTTCCTGAGTAAATGAAGAGAAGCATGGTTGCAGGCTACTGGAAAGAGAATTGATGGACACAGTGAAAGATGAGGTATAAACAGGGTGTAAATAAGTGCAAAAATGTTGTTATACACACTGCCAGGTTTGGCTTATGACCACTTCCACACTCACAGCTCTGGTCAAGCAAAAAATCACTTTCAAGCGAACATTGAGGAACAACCAGAGAGTGAATTAATTTACAATAATAGCAAAACTTCACTCTAATGTACATTTGCTCTTTCTTGTAAGCACACACACACACACACACACACAAACACTGATCCAAAATTATCCACATCCTTCTCGACTAGTATGGCAGGCACTCATCAGAAACCGCCAGACTTGATCCAAAGACTGTTGAATTGTAGATTGGCTTGTGGGCCCTCTTATCACCCAAAATCTTTGCTTGCTTGCTTTGCTTTCTTGATTGACAAGACTGGCAGCTACGCTTACCTTGTGATTTTACAAGTCTGGTAGCTATTGATGGGATTTCAGGGGGCAGGGGTCATGTACTCAAGCCCAACTTCTTTTGTCCAGATTATATTTATTTTCTTTTGCTTCCTTATTGACTTGGTTCTTTCTTAACTCCCTTCCCTAAGATATAATTTAGACAAGATTCCTAGTTTTTCTCCACCCAACTTCCTCCTTAGGCAAGGAAGCTTCAGCCTAGCCCCATGGTGTCCCCTCATATTTCCAAAATTTATTTACAGCAAACTCTGTTAGAAAAGGACGTGAAGGGGGAAGAGGAAGATGTTTTAATTTTTGAACACTGGAAACTGAGTTGAAATTTCAGTCTTTGAAATGGATGTGTTCATTTGTCATAACTTACATTTCTTTGAATGCAACTTAAAACAAGTGATAATAATTTAAAACCCTGCAAAAAAGGTGCAAAATACAGAAACATTCATGACAATGACTCACATTCACCTTTCCATCAACACGGAAACAGCAAGATGCTCGAGGTCTTTCAAAAGAGAAGCTTTTGTGTGGATGGAGAAGCCAGATTCTTGCTTCATGGGAACCAAAAGATATTACTGTTAAATAGTGGGCTCTTTGGTGCAGGAATGACGACACGAGGCTGAGTACAGGATAATTCATACTTTATTTCTCGCTAGAACTGTACTGAAGCATGGGCTGCAACGAGCCGCAATATATAGTGTATCCTCTAGGCGGCAGCCAATAGGTTTGAACCCACTCTTGCTGCCTGGGGCTAGCCAATTGCAGGACAGAAGACAGTTAGTCTGGGTTGCTGGAGAGCCATTAGCTGCTCCAGCAACCCACGTGGTGTATCACCAAAACCCAGTACATAACAATTAGTGTTTAGACCATATGTGAGATATGCTAATCCAGTTAGATCTTATTTGATAGATCAGCGGTTCCCAACCTTTAGGGCTTGGAGGCTCAGTGGGATGGGGGGAGAGGAACCGGCCCGCTGCTCACACAAATCAAACTGTGTGCCTGTGTTTGTGTGCCGGCAGCTGATCACATGGCCCGGTTTTGAACAGGCCACAACTCGATAGTGGACAGTGGCCCAGGAGTTGGGGACCACTGAGATAGATAGACAAAATTGGAGATGAGGTAGTCCTGCAGACGAGGTAGTCCTATGACTACAAAGGGCTCTTGCAGATAAAAACCAAATATGGCAACTGAATTGACTTAAGCCCATCCCTGCCTGTGCTGTCTACTTCTGGATTACATGTAGATTCTGAGTAGTCTTCCAGGGCAGGCTATATGAAGTTCACTTCAGTGGCCCATACCATGAATAAGTTACAGAATCCAGTTGCAGAATTCAGCAATTTCAGATCATGATGGAGAAAAAACTACTTGGTCACAGAGAGTTAAGACTTGATGATACATATAAAAAAGGATATAACAGCAATAAAACTAAGAAATAAAATAACACTTTACTGAACAGTCTATGAAAATTGTTTTGAGTTCCTGCCTGGGTCCACATTGATAATATCTAGCCACTATATCTAGCTTTCTGTTGGCCTCTTAGCCTTCTTCTATTTAGTGTCCTGTTACTCAACTTGTCACAACTACTCTAAATTCCTTCACACAGATGTACCTTGCTTTCAGCCTGCAGAACATCCACCACAGTATTACCTGAAGAGCAAAAGACTCATATGTAATAAGTCCCCCTGTCCCCCTCACATTAACAATCTCACACTCTCTTCAGCTTCCTAAAGATTTTTTCATTTTTATTATTTTTATAAATAACTCAAGGTTGGATACTTACCAAATATTCCTTCTTTCTTTTCCTATTTTCCTTAAAACAACTTAACTCTGTGAAGTGAGTTGGGCTGAGAGGAAATGACTGGGTTATTCCAATTATTCCACAAACTTCATCAGACAAAAATATATACACTGAAACCAGAATAGTATTGACACAAAGAAGTAGAAATCTCAACTAAACGTTGAGTTCCCCAGAGACAGAGGAATGTCAATGGGATGGAGGTCTGAAAAGTCAAGAAGGCAACAGTCACCACATAATAAAAGCCCCCCAAAAGTGCCTCTTTCACATACATCACATGTAAAACAAATAAAATTTTGGAACTTCAGTCACACAGTTGAAACTACCACTTGCTCATTGATCCATCATCTGTCAAGGAGCTAAAAACGCTGTCCATTATTTGTTGGTTTTGGCTTCTGATAAAATTGAAAATGATAATTATTACTTCTCTTTGATCTTTGCCCTCAGCACACCCTGCTTATCAGTCCATATTAACCTCAGATGGGGGAAATATTGCTACATACTTTGTTTACCATCTTTCCAGAGCTGCTAGTTTCTCATGCTGTGACTATAAAATCCCATAGCCGTCTTGGAGAAGTCAGACATCGTCCTCCAAGGAGCTGCAGCAATGAAGGCACTAGTGCTCACCCTCCTCTTCCTCTTCATTGTGGCCAATGAAGCCAAAGTATACTCCAAATGTGAACTGGCTTCAATTCTGAAACGAAATGGCCTGGATGGATATTACGGCTATGCCTTGGGCAACTGTGAGTTTACTCTCTTTTTCTCTCCACCTGAGCAAGATCTAGGTTTACAAGGGGGATCCAAAATGGGCAGATCTTTCAAGAATGAGTTCAACCAACCTTCCCAATGAATCTTTTGAATGTTCTTAGAATGAGAAGATATGCTTTCTTCCCATCTCAAATGATTAAGGAAAGCTCACGCTTCTCCCAGCACTAATAACCTTGATTTTATCAAGGTGAGTTTGTTGCCTGATTGGGACAATTGCAGAACAGGGGTGTGGTTATACCACCTTGGTCTCTGTGCTGTCTGCTTTCAATTATGGCTTAGTCAACATTTTATTTACAATATTTTATGTATTTACTTAAGCATAAAGGGTTATCCCTGCCAGGATAAACATCCTCTCAAAGATAAGGTCTTTCAAATTCCACCAAATCATTTAAATTCAGTATACGATTGAAGGGGCCATCACAGAAGATTTTCTACATATAAAATGACAATAAAAAAAGTACTTCCTCCCAGGAAGACTGGAATTATGAAGAGAAAAGAAAGGAGAGGTGGCTTTATGTGCAATTAAGAACTCCAGGAATATCTTGGAGACAAGAGTCAGATTTATTCCAAGTTCCCTGAAGGTTTTCAAAATGTATTGGATTTCTTGGGTCCTTCCTTGAGGGAAGAATGAGAAGATAGTTAAGCATTGTGTTATAAATGCTCTTTTTAAAAAATTAGGATAGCCTTTTCATTTACAGTACAGACCTTTTATAGCCCATTCCCCATTTGCTTTTTTCCAGGGATCTGTATGGCTTATTATGAGAGCAGATACAACAGCCGAGCTGTGGGGCCTCGCAACTGGGATGGCAGTCGCGACTATGGGATTTTCCAGATAAACAGCCGTTGGTGGTGCAACAATTACCAGGGTCGCACAGCCAATGGTTGCAATAAACCTTGCAGTGGTAAGACACCTAGTGTGACGGGCTTCCAAAATTCTGTTATTATTATGTTCTACAACATAGTGAGGTAATATGTACTCTTTGTAGTTTGGGGGGATGGTCAGGATTGATATTGACTCATCAACACTGTCTATGAAAATTGTTTTGAGTTCCTGCCTGGGTCCACATTGATAATATCTAGCCACTATATCTAGCTTTCTGTTGTCCTCTTAGCCTTCTTTTGTTTAGTGTCCTGTTACCCAACCTGTCACAACTACTCTAAATTCCTTCACACAGATGTACCTTGCTTTCAGCCTGCAGAACATCCACCACAGTATTACCTGAAGAGTAAAAGACTCATATGTAATAAGTCCCCCTGTCCCCCTCACATTAACAATCTCACACTCTCTTCAGCTTCCTAAAGATTTTTTTCATTTTTATTATTTTTATAAACAACTCAAGGTTGGATACTTACCAAATATTCCTTCTTTCTTTTTCTATTTTCCTTAAAACAACTTAACTCTGTGAAGTGAGTTGGGCTGAGAGGAAATGACTGGACCAAAGTCACCCTTACCAACTTTCAATTCCAAAGTGAGACTAGAACTCACAGTCTCCTGGTTTGTAGCCTAGAATCTTAACCACTAGACTGAACTGGCTCTCCACATGCCATGAAAAGAGAGTGACATGATCCTAGCTTTACTGTAATTAGTCAATATCTTTCAAGGGGAACCACTTAAAGACAGCAATTTCATCTCACCCACTTAAGGAACCCAATCCAGTGTTTTCTGCCTTTGTCAGAACGTAGGATTTAAGTGAGAGAGTTCCTCTCTTGCTCCTTTCCAAGAATGCATTAATACTCTCAGGAGATCTTCATATCCATATTCAGCTCCAAAGTGAAAACAAACTCCTAGTAATCTACACTTTTCAGATTTGTTACTCTACATCAGACATGTCGAACGTATTGGGGCAGTTTTGCCATTGCCGACAATGGGGTGGGTGCAGCTTTCGGATGACGCGTCCGGCCCACGGGCCGGCAGTTTAACACCCCTGTTCTACATGGTTAGAGCAGGAGAAAAGGTATTTCATGTTTTACACTAGCTGTGTAAATAGTAGCTTATACTGCTAATGATATGAATGTATTGCACACGGTATATAACTAATGCTGTCCTAAAGGACATTTGGGTAAGAATCTGCTTTAAATCATAAGTTTGTGCAAATCTTTGGAAATACTTTTGAAGCATCTGGAGTTGGATAAATTCTAATTTGCCTCTTTCGGCAGCTTTCACAAATGATGACATCGTAGATGATATTGTTTGTGCTAAGAGAATTGTGCGTGATCCCCAAAGGATGAATGCCTGGTGAGTCAATCTCTCATTATAATCTTCCATTTGTAACATTGGATAGCAACTGAACTTGTAGTCATGAAATTAAATTACTTTCTTTAGACTATTGTAAACCTTTTTAGCATTGGCAGTGAAATATACTTTCCGAATATTACAGATTGTATTTTTATTGCTATACAGGCATTCTGATTGCTGTAAAATATCGGTTTAGCAGTCTTTTGATTCCTGGTTTTAAAGTAGCCTAAGGCACAATTTAAGACGGAGCATGGATGCTGCTTATAGCTGGATTATTCCTTCCCAGTCATTTTACATCAATTTTCCACTTCCACGCCTGTCAGCTGTTAAAAGGTCTAGGGTTTAGTGCCGAGTTGAAGCAGGCAGCAGAAGAATCAGGCAGAGGGCCTTTTGAACAGCAGGATTCTAATTCCATGGATGAGCTGCGTAGTATCAGAAAACTGGTGGGTAAAGAACCTAATTTTGTGAGAAGCAAGGAGAGATCATTTGTGAAGCCTCCAGTCATAGAAAGAATAGTAAAGGGGGGCACAGCAGCAGATCATTAAATGGAAAACTTTTAAGCTGAGTATCTAGAACCAAAGAATACAAATGTTATGTGGTCAATAATCTGAATTATATAAAAAGTATTCTGTGTGCTGTTCTAAAGAGAGTCCAGAATATCTACTGGACATTAGTGGCATGTAAGCTTTATTGAGAAAAATAGAAAGTCGGGACTATGTTAGCTAAAACAATTATTTCAATCTGGAGGAAAGGAGATTCATTTAAACAACTAAAAAAAGAACTTTATTAGTCAATGAACAGGAAGGACAATGAGTGATAGTTGCCACTAGCTCATGGAGACCTTTCCTGAATCTCTCCAAGTAGAATTACATCATCTGAAATGCTTAAAAAAATCACCACATATGTGATCTATAAAGATATGAATTATGCTTATTTTTATTCTTATTCCTTTCTTAAGGGTTGCCTGGAAAAAGTACTGCAAAGGAAAAAATCTGTCAAAATGGACCAGTGGCTGCCGGCTCTGAGATTGACAATCCTGCATTTCTCTTTCTTCTCCTGTGATGAAAATGATATTATTCCTTACATAACCACACTGAACAGTTTGATTCTATGCCTGCATTCCATATATTGGGAAGAATGAGTTTGTTTGCACACAAACAATGATTTTTAAATGGTTTCTGGGTGGAAAAGAGGGAAAGAAATCTTCAAAAACTGCTTCAATAAAATGAGCATTGTGCATTATGCCTTTCTCTGTTTTATGGTTTATTTTCTTTCATCCTTCATTATTCCAGTGTAATTGAACTGGCTACCAATCATTCTTATGGTAGAGCAGATTGGCCAATGGTAAATATCTATGGAGATTCTCCAGGTCATGGTTGTTCCAAAGATGCTTTTTCATGAGGCAACTGGAATTTCTTGTTTTTCTTTGAAGACGTTTCACTTCGCATCCAAGAAGCTTCTTCAGCTGTGAATGGATGGTGGGGAATGGAAAGATTTAAACTCCTTGCAGACAGTTGTTCATTAGCATTCTTTTGCCAATGGTAGATTGGCATACAAGGCCAAACAAATTCTACCGTTAACATCCAGTTATATTAAAGCTTGGGTTTCGTTCTACAGTTTTAAAAAAAAACTGATCTGCAAATGTAAAAGTTAGTGGCTATCTTCCTCCCATCAGTTTACCTGCCAAATACCAGAGCATTCAAACAAGACAGCAACATCAGCAGGTTAATGACACAGACCAAATTATTGTGATTTTTGCTGTTCCAAAGACCTTTTCGCATCTCTTCTCAAATTCTAGATACGCTAGTTTGCTAAATCTAGTCTACTTTGTACATCCTCAGTTCCAGGACACACAATATATCATGGCCCAGTTGTGATACCTGCACATGCGGAAAGTTGAGAAGGCTGCTGGATACTCTGTTCAAGTAAACATATGGACAAGCCCTCAAGAAGCAGATGACACAAAAAGCTAATGGCAACTCCTGGCTTACTTGGGGAAAACTAAGCAAGGTTCAGCCTACAGAATCTCCCAGTCTGTAATAATTTCAAGCAGAAAGAATCCACACTCTTTTGTGTATATCTCACTCAATGGGAATTGAGTTTAATTCAATTCAATGGGAATTGAGTTTTTTGATTTTAATAAGAACTGAGGGCCAAGCAGTACTGTATTTGAAGAATCCAGCATAAAGAGGATTCAGTTGTTTTTATTTCAGCAGGGACTAGATAAGTCTTCAGTCAAAATTTCCCAGAACCACTTGCAGGCCCATTTTGTTCCCAAAGATCTCCAAGGCCGTTTCTCAGAAATTCAGGAGCACTGAGGGCTTTTGTCAGGGGTTTTGAAATCAGAAAAGTAGCCTATAACTTCAGAGGTAGGAGACACCCATAAATTATACAAGTTATGTATTTATGGTGAAAGAATAGAACAAGTAGATGGATGTACCTTGGTAGAATATTTACTAACGATGAGAAAAAAAGAGAGAGGTTGTTTAACTGATAAAAAGCTAATGTGTAGCATGCAGTCTATTGAGGGGAATCATACATTTATTGATATAAGCAGAAAGATTTTGTAAGGTCCCAGTCCCTAACTTAAACCTGAGGTACCATATCAATCTAATCAGATAACCCAAGCGGAAACATCTTGATCAAGCAGGACTTTATTTGATCAAATTAAGCAGCTGGGTGGCCAACAATCTGGAATGCTGGTAGAGTTATGTCCAGAAGTGCTACGCCTTAGAAAGTTGGTAGCATTGCTTTATAAATTTTGTTAGCCGATGAAAATCAGACAACAGAGCCATTACATCATAAAGAAGACATCAATCATTTCTGTACACTCCCTTATTCCCTCCTTCAGTCTATCACATCTATGTATATGTTTCCCAAGCTTGCATGAGATTTCTCTGGTGCAAAAGCTGATTACAAAAAGCAAGAAAGCAGCAGTTAGACTAAGTAATTTCCCTTTGTTCCAGGACCCTTCAATTTGTATGGAAGAATGTTTCTGTTCATTTTAATACGTGGAAATGAGAGTTGGAGACATGAAATTGATCTCAGTGCAGCAGGAATGCTATCCTGAAGTACCGCTGTTAACAATTTCATGGTGGGATAAGATCAGGAAAGCATGAGTGACAAAAGGCATGTGGGTTGACCGTACCAGTGAGTGACCATTACAAAGTACACGGTAATGTACTTTGATTTGGGTGGGTGATTTGTTCATAAAGAGGCAATGAATGAGGATCAGCCACAAAATTTGAAGGAAGCGTACTTGCCCAGAGAGCTTATAGATACCAGCAACAATTACAATTCATGCTTATTTGAGCTGACAGTGTTAGGACATTAGATCCAGAGACTTAAAAGTTTTTTTTTTTTTTTTGTTTAGAATTTTATTTTTATCTGCAGAAAAACTGACACATCTATCCAAGCTTGGTGGCCAGCTCTTTAGCCTTGGCTTTTTCAAGTTTACCAATCCAAGCGACCGATTTGGGACCCAGGATGTCCCCACCCCAGTGATGACGAATCTCAACGGGGTCTACGTCGTGTGCGATCACCACCAGCTGAGCCTTCCTTGTTCTCCACCAAGGTTGTGACTGTTGACACCTGCTCTCAGCACAGGCGGCCTTTTGGTTGGAACATCGCCCTTCCCCGCGGCTTTCTGCTCTGCCCGGGCCAACAGTCTCTGCTTTTTCTCTTGCTTGGTCTCAGGCCTGTATTTGTGAGCCAGCTTCAGAAGCTGAGTCACTGCGGAGAAAGATATTAAATTAGAACTGGAGGATTTCTTTGTCGGCTCTCCTAACTCTCCTTTGTAGAGACTTAAAAGTTTTAAAACCCAGTCTCCTGATTCCAGATCAGATTAATAAAATCCATCTACACGGTCACGGAAACTGGATGAAGACTTGATGACTCATGCAAGAATTGTAAAATGGCAATAAAACCAAGAAATAAAATAGAGTTCGCTGGGTTATTTCAATATGTTACATTACTCCACATCATTACAAACAAAAAAAACATACAGTAAAACCATAGTTGTACTGAAACAAACAAATAGAAACTTCAAACAAATGTCAGGAGCCCCAGAAAGAGAAGAATGTCTTCAGGGCAGGGGTCTGAAAAGTCAAGAAGGCTGCAGTCAACACTCAGTAAAAGTCCTGTTCCTATTTCATCTGTGAGACACCTTAAAGAATTGGGGCTTCAGTCACATAGTTGAAACCACCGCTTGTTCATTTCTAGAACCTCTCATACAGATTCCTTTGATACAGAATCTGTCTGATGGCTAAAATGCCCTTTCCAACTGTTATAGCATGGCCGACTGCATGGAGACAGGAACGAGACAGGGTAGTACGTAGAGCCATTTATTCAGTACAAGGATGGACTGCCGTGCACGCCCCCCGGTGCCCCTTTTATAATGCCGATGCCCCTTAAGCTAACCAACCTGGTTGCTCTATTTTCCTGCCAAACAGGTTGACCAATCAGGACACCTGACAGGTGCCACCTGGTGTTGGTTGTACCAACCTGACGAACCTACGTATATAACACCAACCATTATTAGTTGAGTTTAATCTTCCGATGAAATTGAAAATGGCAATTATTTCTTTCTCTTTGATCTTTCTCTCAGCACTCGCTGCCTCTTATTCTAAATTAACTTCAGATAGGGAGTAATTTCTACATACTTTGTTTGGCAGCTCTCCAGAGGTGCCAGTTTCTCAAGCTCTGACTATAAAACCGAGTAGCCATCCTGGAGAAGTCAGACATTGTCTTCCAAGGAGCCGATAACAATGAAGGCTTTAGTGGTCACCCTCCTCTTCCTCCTCATTGCATATAGAGTAGCCAAAAGATACAGCAAATGTGAACTGGCTTCAATTCTGAAAAAAAAATGACATGGAAAGCTATCTTGGCTACAGCTTGGATGACTGTAAGTTTACTCTCTCTTTCTCTCTACCTCAGCAAGATCCAGATTTCCAAGAGGGATGCCAAATGGAGCAGATCTTTTCAAGAATAACTTCAACCAGCCCTTTTTAATGTTCTTAGAACAAGGAGATATGCTTTCTTCTCAACCCAAATGACTGGGAAGACCTCACACACCACCTGCAATAATACTCTCATTCTTATGACGCTGATCAATCTCTGGTTTGTTGCCTGATTGAGACAACTGCAGAACTGGGGTATGGTTATACCGCCTTGGCCTCTGTGTTGTCTTTTTACAATTATGGCTTAGCCCATATTTTATTTATTCTCTTAAGAATAAGGAGATATCCCTGCCAGGATCAGCATCCTCTCAAAAGTTAGATATTTCAAATTCCACCGAATCATTTAAATTCCGTATACAATTGAAGTAGCCATCACAGAAGATATTCTACGTGTGCAGTTTGGCAGAAGATGCGCAGTAAAAATGTACCTCTTCCCTGGAAGGCTGGAATTAGGCAGAGAGGAGAAAGGAGAGGTAGCTTTATGTGTCGTTAAGAATTCCAGGAATATCTTGGAGACAAGAATCAGATTTATTCCAAATTTCCCTGAAGGTTTCCAAAATGTTTTGGAAGTCTTGTGACTTTTCTTGGTTGTGGAAAGAATGAGAAGATGGTTAAATATTGCGTTATAAATGTTCTATTTAAAAAATCAGGATAGCTGTTTCATTTATAGCACTGGTATTTTATAGCCCATCCTCCATTTGCTTTTTTCCAGGGATCTGTCTTGTGTTTCACACAAGCAAGTACAACACCCAGCTTGTGACTCAGACAGACAAGTATAACAGTACGAACTATGGGATCTTCCAGATAAACAGCCGCTATTGGTGCAAAAATAACAAGAGCTGTTCACTTGATCTCTGTAATAAGCCTTGCAGTGGTAAGACATGTCTGTCAAAGCTTTGACAGATTTTCAAAATTCTGTTCTTATAATGCTCTACAACACAAGGAGGTAGTGTGCCTGTACACCCTTTGTAGTGCTGATTTCAGGACCTGATTTACTACCTGATTTAAAGGCTTGCACCTATTTCATTAGAAAAGCTACAAATGTGAAATGTCCCAAATATGTCAAATCAAAATTCTGGGGATTGCTCTCCATGAGGATTGACATTGAATCACCGAGTTGCTGCTCAGGTCAATGGTGTTCATAAGTAGCCACTGTGTTTTCAGGCCTCTTAGCCTTCTTCTGTTTAGTATCCTGCTACCCAACTTGTCACAACTACTCTAAATTCCTTCACACAGATGTATCTTGCTTTCTGCTCCCAGAACATCCACCACAATATTATCTAAACAGCAGAAGGCTGGTATGTGGTCAGGTTCCGCTGTTCCACTCACATTAACAATCTCACACTCTCTTCAGTGCTTCCTACAGATTTTTTTTAATAGCACATTTCTATTATTTTTATTAACAACTGAAGGTTGGGTACTTGCCTAATATTCCTTTCTCCTTCTCCTCCTATTTTGCTTATAAGAGCTTAAATTTTAAAGTGAGTTGGGCTGATAGGATGTAACTGGCCCAAAGTCACCCAACTAGCTCTCATTTCCAAGGTGAGACTAGAACTCACAGTCTCCTGGTGTGTAACAGGGAGCCTTACCACTAGACCAGGGTTCTTCAAACT
>JAKJMR010015053.1:0-45268 GCA_024449315.1 Daboia siamensis | reverse complement strand
GTATCAGTAATAATGCCCAGTAAAAACAATTGCGGACAAAACTTTATCCTTTTCTTGAATATCTTCTGCATATTCCACCAAATTTTAATCCAAAATGGTTTGATCTTTTTGCAAGTCCACCATATATGAAAATACGTTGCATCTTCGCCACCACATCTCCAACATTTGGGCTGGTAATTCGGATACATACTTGCTAACTTTCTAGGATCTAAATGCCATCTATAAAACATTTTATAAAAGTTCTCTCTTAAATTTTGAGCTTGCGTAAATTTCACATTTCTCACCCAGATCTTTTCCCAAGTGTCCATTGTGATAACTTCCTGAATATTCTGTGCCCATTTTATCATACAATCCTTAACAATTTCTGTTTCTGAGTCAATCTCTATCAATGCAAGAATTGGATAGTTGGAAAAAATATCCGTTTAATATGCGCTGGTCCCTGATTTCTAATTTGTTTTACCAAATTTTCATCATCCATCAAAAAACCAATCTTCTGATCTTCTTTCCACCTGGCTTGTAATTGTCCATATTGAAACCAAGTTTGTACAATCTTTTTTTCTCGTAAAAGATTATATGACTTCAAACACCACACATTCCTCTCCAAGCTCAAAATTTCCTTATATGTAGTCACATCATGTTTAAATCCAACATTTATATTCTCTATTGCGTGTTTGGGTATTGCCCATAACGGTATCTTATAATTTAACTTTTGTCTGTGCTTTTTCCAAACTCGCAACAAAGCATACCTCAAAATATGCATTTTGAACACATTATCTACCTTTTTGTCATACAGTAAATATGCATGCCAACCAAATAACAAATCATACCCTTCAAGATTTAACAGTCTCCCCTGTGTCAGATTGATCCAATCACTTATAGCTGATAATGCAGCAGCTTCATAATATAATTTAAAATTGGGCATTCTTAGACCACCTCTTTCGCGTGTATCCTGCATGATTTTAAATTTGACCCGTGGCCTTTTCCCTGCCCAAACAAATTTGTTAATACCCTTCTGCCATTCCTCCAAATTTGAATCCTTTTTGAGAATGGGTATCATTTGAAACAAAAATAAAAATTTTGGCAAAACATTCATCTTTACTGCTGCAATTCTTCCCAATAATGATAGTTGTAATTTTTTCCAACTATCCAATTCTTTTTGCACTTTATTCCATAACTTTTCATAATTATTTTTATATAATTTAACATTTGAGGGTGCTAGATATACCCCCAAATATTTAACCCTTTCAACAATTTCAAATCCAGTTAAGCTTTCTAAAGAAACCTTTTGTAATGCTGTCATGTTTTTGGATAAAATTTTAGTTTTTTGTATGTTAATCTTAAATCCAGAAACTTTCCCATATTGCGATATTAACTCCATCAATTCCATAACAGAATTTTCTGGATGTGTCAAAGTAATAACCAGATCATCCGCAAACGCCCTCAATTTATAGTCCTGATCTCTTATTTGAATTCCCTTAATTGTTTCCGAATTCCGTATTTTAATCAATAATATCTCCAACGTTAAAACAAATAACAAAGGTGATAACGGGCAACCCTGCCTTGTGCCCTTTTCAATATTACACATTTCAGTCAAACTATTATTAACAATTATTCGAGCTGTTTGCTTCTGATATATTGCCCTAATTGGTTGTAAAAATTCATCCCCAAAATTCATTTTATCTAATACTTTTAACAAAAATTTCCAATCCAATTGATCAAAGGCTTTTTCAGCATCCAAAAAAATCAATGCTGCAGAGATCTGGTTATTCCTTTCCAAAAATTCCAACAAATCAACTATATGTCTCACATTATTTTTCATTTGTCTACCACTTATAAACCCAGTTTGATCACCATGAATTACCTGTTGCAATACCCTCATAAGTCTACTAGCTAAAACCTTAGCAAATATCTTGTAGTCCGTATTCAAAAGTGAAATTGGCCTATAGTTTTTTGCTTGAGTAGCGTCCTGATCTTCTTTAGGAATTAAAGAAATAAAAGCAGTTTTCCAAGACGGAGGCACTCCTCCCCCTTTTTGAATTGTCTGAAACAGTTCCTTTAATGGCTTTATCATCTCAAACTGTAGATTTTTATAATACACAGCAGTCAAACCATCAGTGCCTGGTGCTTTACCTACTTTTAACTGTTTAATTGCCAAGTATATTTCTTCCTCAGTTATCAACTGATTCATTTCTTCTTTTTGGTCTTGCGTAAGAACCGGGATGCTAAAATCTTTCAAATATAAATCAATGTCCGTTTCATTAATCTTATCACTAGCATATAATTTAGAAAAAAAATCAACAAAAGTTTCCTTAATAAGATTCTGTTGATACACAATCTTTCCCTTATGTTCTATTTTATCTATATTAGAAACCCTTTGCTTCTTTCTTAACATATAAGCTAACCATCTGCCTGGTTTATTGGCATTGCAAAAAGTATTATGCCTTGCAAACCGTAGATTAGTTGCCACCTGATCAGCCATTAACTTATCAAATTGTCCTCTTAACAGCTTAATAGTCTCTTTAATCTTCACATCCGATGGGTTCAAAATTAAAGCCTTTTCTTTTTCCTTAATCTCTGTCTCCAATTCTTTCCTCCTAAAATCCAAGTTGCGTCTATATTTATTATTAAGATATATCAACACACCTCTCATGTACGCCTTACTAGCATCCCATACCATTTCCATAGAAGTACCCTTATGCATATTCGTTTCAAAAAAAACCTTCATCTGTTTTTTGCACTCTTCCACGTTTTTCTGATTTCTGAACAAATTCTCATTTAAACGCCAGGAACGTCGTTCTCTACTATCTTTTCCAATCTCTAGCCAAACTGGGCTGTGATCAGACATAGTCTTTGAACAAATCTTTATCCTCTTAGTTCTAAAAAAAAGGTCATTAGACAATAGTATAAAATCAATCCTGGAAAAAGATTGGTGTCTATCAGAAAAGAAAGTATAGTCTCTTTCTTGTAAGTTCCTTTCCCTCCAAACATCACGTAATTCCATATCGTCCATCATTTCAAAAAAAGATTTAGGCAATTTCGCATGACTTGGGGTACTTCTGTAAGATCCACTCTTATCCATTTGTACATTCAAAACACCATTCCAGTCTCCCATAAAGATAAAAGATTTGTAATCCAATTGGGTAATCCTGCTGTGTAACAATCTATAAAAGTCAGCTTGCTGTTGATTGGGCGCGTATAATCCAACCAAAAGAGTTCTTTTACCTTCTAGTAACAAGTCCACAATAACATATCTTCCTTGTTGATCAACTTCAATTAACTCTGCTGTAATTGTATTCTTGACATAAATAACCACTCCATTTTTCTTGTTAACTGCAGAGGCAATAAATTGTGTACCTAGTCTTGAATTTGATAAATACTTTTGGTCCATAACTCTAATATGTGTTTCTTGTAAGCAAATAACGTCAGTCTTAAATTGATTTAAATATTGAAAAATTTTCTTTCTCTTTTGTGGTGAGTTTAATCCATTAACATTCCAAGTTAAAAACTTAGTCACCATTTCTGGCAACCTGAAGCTTTTGAAGCGCATCTTCCAGAATCCCTTTTACATTTTTAGGTCGCGCTCCTCCCACAGCTTGGCTATAGGTACATTTTGAAGGTTCCACAACATTCTGCTGGGCTTGGTCTTGATCACGCCTGGCTCGTCTCGAAGCAGCTCGGGTGACCCTCTGGTCCTTTGCTTCTTCTACTGTTGAAATTTGAATCACTCCTGGTGCTGTCTCATCTATCTGTATTCCTTCAGCATCATAAGACTTTCCCTCCTTTATTGATTCCAGAAGTGGTATAGGAATTGCTTTTAAAACATTGCTATAAAAATCACGTGCCTGCAGGACCGTAGCGAGACGGTATCTTGTATCTTCAAACATTACCACCATACCCACTGGAATCTCCCATCTGAACCTGACATCGCGTCGCTTAAGCTCATGTGCTAGAAATGCAAATTCCTTTCGTTTCCTTAGGATTTTTGGAGGGATCTCTTTTAAAACCAAAACTTCTTGGTCAGCAATCACAAGCTTTGTATTGTAAGAAACTTGAATAACTTCATTCCTGATTGCTCTCTTTGTAAAGTAAACAACCACATCTCTAGGTAATTTCCTTTGTCTCGCAATCCAGGAGTTAACACGGAAAATTTTGTCTATATCTTCTGCAATTTCTTCAGCTGGCCTTCCCAGCACGTCTTCGAGAGCAACAGAAACTAATTTTTTCAAATCCTCCTTTAAATTCTCCTTAAGACCCCTTATCCTCACAGCAAACTCCATTTCATGATATTGTACCAATGTCAAGTCATAATCAATTTTATCCACCACATTCTCAGTCTCTAATATCTTTGCATCCAGTTTAGTATTATTTTGAGTGAGATCCTCCACTCTTTCGTCAAGGCGTTCAATACATATCGCCATGCCTTGAAATGCAAGCAAGATGTCCTCCCTCATTACTGTAAATTTTTCTGTCAGCTTCTCATCCATCTTCTCATCTATCATCTCAGCCAAATGCTGTGAATGTTTTTCCAAAGCATCTTCCAAAACTTTAAGTGTTAAGACAGGCGAAGGTAGAGGTGCAGGAGGTGCTAACACTTGCGCTCAAGAATGCGGCAGGGGGGAAGCCCCCGCAGTTTTAGGAAGTTTAGAAGAAGATTTAGCCGCCATTTTTTCCCCCTTTTGCAACTACGCACTTTCACTTTCTAAGTCTTCAATGTAGATTGAGCCAAAGTTCAAAAGTTCACTTACTCCTTCTCTTGCATCGCTCTGCCTGCTTCCATTAACTTCCAAAGTCCATTCTTGTAGGCAGGGATGGTTGCGTTCGCCTTGTTCTGCTCCAGGAAAAACGGAGCAGACACGCTGCGCGGCCCGGAGAAATCCAAGCTTCGGGGGGGCTCAATCTTCCAGCCGCCAGAGCTTTAAGCCCTGACGGCCCCAGAGAGCCCTTCCCCTACTTGGAAACTCACCCCCTCCTCTTCTCCCGAGGAGGGGGCTTTCGAACCGCCGAAACAGCTGATCGGCGCTGTTTTCGGCGGTTCTACAAAGCCGCAAAGCTGACAAGCTAAAAGCAGCTGTCGGCGGCGGCGCCTTGCCACCCGGAAGACAAAGATGTCTTATTACAATTAATTCTCCTCTTCCTTTTCTATGACACAAAGAAAATGAGAAGGTGGCAAAAATAGTAAATTGGGCCAACATAGGAACTCCTATATTAAGAATGATCTTCTGAATCTATACAATATCATCATTATTTATTTCATGCTGGATTTATTGTCTTTTTACCCTGATCTATGAGTATTGTATATTTTACCTTGGCAATGGCTCAGGATAGGTCACATCCAGAGCTGCAGCCTTAATAACCTTATTTTGAAGTGCTTCTACCAATGCATCATGGTCAATAACTGCACCTAGGAGAAAGGGGATTTGGGGATGACACAGATGTAACAAAGAAACATAAAAGTGAATGGATGCTGCTTGTTATGAGATATATAGGTGAATTCTGTACCAGGCACTTAGACCTAAATAAATTTGCTCAGTAGAACTTATTTCCAATAAAAAATACTTAGGACTGCCACACCTTAAAATAAATATTTTAATTATATTCCACAAAATCTGTCCAAATCCATGATTGTAAATTGCTCAAGACCTGATCGTAAAAGACTTACAAAAGCCAAATAATGCTTTCCATATTATTTTACTATACTAGTGCTTAAGATATAATTAATTCCCTACTGAGAATGAATTACAATTAAATAGCATTGTTCATTTTTTATGTAACAGATTAGTAGTTGTGAACAGCAACAAAATCTGCTGTGGATCCTATCACTTCATTTGTCAGATTTCTCTAACATCCATAGAAAAAAATATTGCAGCAAATGCTCTCATTTCAAGGTTTATTCACAAGATCCTTTTTTAAAAAAAAAAAACATGAAATGACTAGGTGACCTGCTTATTGCATCACTTAATAAATTTGTTACCTCTTTGATATTTTCAATCTGGAAAGAATAAGTTGTGTTAAGAAGTATAGTCTTATTACTTTAACAAGAAGCAGTTTAACAAGAGTAGTTTGTCCATCTAAATTTTAATCTAATTGCTTGATTGAAATTTTGTACATATGGATAGCGTTGCATCCTACCTCTGCAGATATTGATGAGTGTTGCTGTGGGTTTCATCAGTTCTAGCTCTCTCTTTCCTATGAGATTGTGAGTCTCTGATGTCAAATTTACAACCAGCATCACGAAATCAGACTCTTGAAGCAAGTCATCAATGTTTTTACAATACCTGGCACCAACCTCTTGTTCTTCTTCTTCTTTTCTGGAAGAAATAAATGTGAAAATAATTTTTATAAGAGCTTCTCATGGTGGCATTATTTGGGAGGCACAATCACTGAACAACATAAATGAGAAACACTTTCCATTCTTCAGGAGCTTGCTATTTTAGGTCTAAAAACAGCTTTCCACTCCAGTGTTTTTCCTATTCAGTGCAACCTATGAAAATATATGTGGTTCTTCTTGCCTTGCATAACAAACTTTTTGTTGTTCCACAAATAACTGCTGCAGAGTATTTGTTAAATGTGCCAGTTGTTAGTAACAACTCAAAGTCCACACAATGGTTGCTTACATAGATTATTCTCCATGACACTGATGAAACATAGATTTGAAGAAAGCATGTTTGTGCATGCTGCATTATGTATATATCTGATATCTTTTTTATTATCAACCTGATGATGAATTAGATCCTAAATTTGCTTTTAAAGAGCATTCTCTCCAGAAACAAATACAAAATTAAAATAGTTTGGGATTATAGGATTTATGATTACATGAGTGCTATTTATTGGTGAAATGACATCTGGGTAAAGCCATGTAAGAAGAGGAATACGTGATGATGCCTCAGAAGCCATGCTGCTAGCTTCTGCTTCAGAGCAGATCAACAGATGTCACATCCTTATTAATTGCCTGTGTTCAGGGGAATGGGATGTTCATAACCAGTCTCAATCCAATAGCTTAATAACCTTTGAACTTAATTTGCCGGAATGTTTATGCATTTCTATTGCCACTCTAATAACACTAAGAAAATATATGTTTCATTGGGCCAAGTTCCTGCAAATATATATATTGTATTCATAATTTCAGTTCTAGTCAAGTTTTTTGGCCAAAGATCACTGCTAAAGGGCAATTAGTAGAAAATATTTTTAAAGGCTCTCCAATGCTACCAAACGAGTTTCATATTTAAATCCTAAAATATATAGTATATTGCAGGGATCTTCAAACTTGGCCCTTTTATGATTTGTGGACTTCAACTCCCAGAATTCCTCAGCGAGGCATGCTGGCTGAGGAATTCTAGGAGTTGAAATCCAGAAGTCATAAAAGGGCCAAGTATGAAGACCCCTGGTATATTGTATCCTATCATATATCATACCAATATTATACCATATCACATCTACAATATATGTCTCAAAATACATTTACCTCCGATTCCTATTGTGATAGAGAATCTTCATGTCAAAAGCCTTTGCCCTCTTGGCCACTTTATAACCGATGTTGCCCATTCCAATGATACCAAGAGTGGCCCTGCTGACTTCTACTCCTAGCCAATTAACAGCAAAATGCGTAGTATTTGGAGACATTGCAAGATGACAACCTACAACACAACAAAAGAAAACTGAATAAAAAATATTAAGGGGTATCTATTCTAGTGAGATAAAAAAATATTCTTCCCTTTCTCTCTTGCGGCTTCCTAGTTCTTTCATACGACCCTAAGCAGCAGCGGTTAGTCTCATTATCTGCTTATTTGGGATTTATCCGTCTGCCTGTTTAGATTTTGGCCAAAGAGGAAATCCCTCCTCCTCCTCCTTGATTTCTAAGTGTACCATTTCTGCAGAAAAAAGACTGGCAAACAGATCTAATTGTTCTTGTGGTGTTAAGGGGCAAGTCCTTGATGAATAGGCGAGTAAGTTCAGAAACATTTTGGCTTATATTACGTGTTGATATTTACCTAAGTAACTTCTGCAGAACATTGTTACAGAAAAAAATAAATTGGAGAACAAATCATGCATGTTAGACAAAAATACAACTGAATGCAATTGCTTAATCTCAACTCATTTTTAAATTTATTTAACAGTACTTGTAACCTTGCAATCTTAATAGCATTAAGAAAAACAAATTACAAAGAGTTGAAACAATCATGTTATCCTTTAGTACAGGGGTGTCAAGCTCGCAACATCACGTGACGTGTCGTGATGTATCGCGACCTTTTTGCCATTGCCAGCAATGGAGTGGGCACGGTTTTGGTCCAGCAGTTTGACATCCCTGCTTTAGTATAAGATTCACGTAATGCTTTCCGGAGTGGGTATATCTCTCTTCTAAAGATGCTACATTCTCTCTCCCTCCCTTCCACTACAGATAGTCCTCGCTTAACAACCCCAATTGGGACTAGAATATTAGGCATTAAGCAAAGCGTTAAGTGATTTCTCATGACTGCTTCGCTCAACAACCACAATCCCTGCATTCACGGTTGCAATTATTAAGCAATTACATGGGTTGTTAAGTAGGCCTAGTCCCAGATAAGGAGTATGGGGTGTCTCTTGGGGGGTGGGGGACATTCTGGGTGGAGGTAAAAATCCTTCCTGCTGAAATCCAAGCAGGATTTCAGCCCCTGGGGGAGAAACACTTATGCATGGCTTGCAATGGAGCTCTCCCACCCCTAAGGCACCTTGTGTTGTTTCCTTACCACGCTGCCTCTCCACTCAGGAGCTGAAAATCCTGCTTGGATTTCAGCTCCCTCTCGTCTCTAGGGGCTGGCTGACAAGAGTTCCATGGGATGCAGATTTTAAATCATCAGCATTCAAGTCCCATTTCTGCACGTCAGTTCCCATCAGTGCCTGGGAAGAACACCTTTGGTGGAGTGCATGAATGGAGTTCATATCTTCAGGATCTGAATTCTTGTTTCTCCACCCCACTGAAGGAGTTTGGCTCCCCTTTGCACCTGGAAGGGAACACCATTAGCAGGGTGCATGAACGGAGTTCAGACTTTTAGGAGCTGAGCTCCATTCCTCCATCCTGCCAAAGGAGTTCAGTTCCCCTCAGCAGGCAGCTCTTTCAGCTAACCCCCAGAGACAAGGAGTCCTCTCAGCAACAGACAGCAGTTTGCAATCTTTCCTGCCAGCTTCTCCATTGACTTTCTGGGGAAGACGTTCCCTCACAGAGGAGACATATAAGGATAGCCTGGAGGGCTTCAGATTGAATCACATCGGATTAAAATATTCTAAGTGGCAGGAGTTGAGTAATATCTCTAAAAATCACATAGAGGGATCGATGGTGTTATAGTATCAATTTTACAGTGATATTTGTTGCTTTTTTACAGCTCTAATTCTTTCCTACTCAAACAGCTAGTTGAAAATAACTATGTGAAGAAACAGATGGTGGGCTTAAAATAATCATAGGAAAAGCCCAATATTGGCTGAACAACTGCAGAAGAAAATTACTTACCTTCAACTAATTTTCTGGCAGATGCTAACATTAATGCCATCCCAATGTCCGCAGTAGAATCAGAAACGGCATGTGGAGTGTTGGTCACTTTAACACCAAAGCTACTAATTAGTTTCAGATTCAAATGATTCACTCCTACTCCTGAGTTTCCAATCACCTTTAGGCTGGGCAGGCTTTCAAGAAGCTCCTGGTCAATGGCCGGTAGACGCTCAAATACAAAAACAGATTTGATCTTTTCATGGAGTTCTTCTTTGTTTTTCTGAAATTCCTTCATGGTGATGAGATTGAAATGCTTCTTGAGAAACTCTACATGGCTTTCTAATATACCAAATGCACCGCCTATTTCAGAGATCAAAACACTGGGCAGTTCTTTTTCCATAATCTAGATAGATAGATAACCTTTATTGTCATTTTTTACTGTGGACACACTGGCACACATTAAAAATGAAATTCTGCTCTCAAAAGTGTACACATACATAACACACTACATAACACACATATAAACACGCTACATACATACATATGTATATACCCACACCCTTACATATAAATAAATATAAATATTAATCACTGAAAGAGAAGATAATGATGAGAAACATTCAACTGAGAAGTGTTTAATCTTTTAAATAACCAAGGATTGAAGTTTAGCGTACTGCCTGGAAATTCAGGATGAGGGAAGAATTGGTTGGGTTTTGACATTTGTATACTTATAAAGATAAGACTCTCGAGTGGGAAGGATATATTGGCTTGTAAAATGCTATTATTAACTACTATTTGGTGGAGTATGCAGATAATGTTTCCTAAAGAATGGTGACATCTTCCGTTACTGATCTTAATGGACAGACAATAATCACTAGGAATAGGTGATTAGATCCCCAAATCCTAAAAAAATGAAGGTGTTTAAAGAGATAACCATTATGTACTACACTGCATTGTTATTTCTGGTTCCAGGTCAATGTGTTGACATTAGCCTATATATCTTAAATAGCTTGGAGTCAGGCTGCTAAAGAAATATCCCAATATACCAGGACTGCACAGCACTTTAGATTCAGTCCCCGGAAGATGCTTTAGAATGTATTATGCTGAATCACAAATGTAGCACAGAAGCTGGATCTTTCCTTCGAATATAGATAACCTACTGCAAGCGATCAGTAACGGCATATCCCGTACATTCCATTCATATCAAAGGCAGTTTGAAAGGATAATCACTAGCTGTCGCTCATCTATTTTTTATCTGCTTATTATGCAGTAGCTTAAAAATGGTTCTGCTTAAAGAGCTGGCCAAAATATTTTGCTTATAGAGCTGGTTTCTTAAAATGATCTCAGCTCATTACTTCGGATGTTATCCTCCACAATGCTTTCTCTTAAGATTTGTAGAAGGTGGAAAAAATTGCATTTCTCAGATGGTTATACTTGGCTTAAAGCCTATTAGCTACTGACCCCTAAGATAAAAATACCCTCAGTCAAGTCCTTCTTGCCCCAATGGATAAAAAGCAATTTTAGCTATTTTTAATCCTTGAAAAAAAATCCAAGCACTTAGTTAAGTAATATATTTTTGGAGCCACCCAAGACCCCCTTCTTCAATCAAGCTTATGAAATAAATTTTCATTTATAAATTGAAATTAGGTCTATAGCAAACTTGAGCTAATACAATTCAGTGCAACTGGGATCTTCAGCGTGGTGCCAAAGCACATCAATGAGTCCTTCAGTGTCTATAAATTTCTTTCCCTCCCAAAAGTTTTAAAACATTCCTTTAATTTTAAAAGAGTTTGATAGCTGCCAAAATACCACCGACAGGGTCATCAGTAAGGCCTCTCAGCCCAATATGATCGTACAGGTATTTTCAGAAAATAAAATCTATGATTGGCCCATCTCATTATTTTGTTAGGAAGTGTGTCCATTTTCCCAGAAAAAGACAAAGTAAGTTGGGGGTGATAGGTAGCATCATGGGGCTGTCCTTAAAGACCACCCGGAGGCTCCAGCTGGTGCAGAATGCAGCCGCGCGGGTTGTGATGGGAGCATCCCGATACTCCCATATTACACCCCTCCTGCGTGAGCTACATTGGTTACCGGTTGTCCTCCGGGTGAGATTTAAGGTGCTGGTTCTTACCTATAAAGCCCTACATGGCTTAGGCCTGGGATATTTGCAGGACCGTCTGCTGCCAGGAACGACCTCCCATCGCCCGGTGCACTCAAACAGGGAGGGCCTCCTTAGGGTGCCGTCGGCTAGACAATGTCGGCTGGCAGCCCCCAGAGGGAGGGCCTTCTCTGTGGGAGCGCCAGCCCTGTGGAATCAACTTCCCCTTGAGCTCCGGATAGCCCCAGATCTCCAGTCCTTTCGTCACGGCCTTAAAACATTTCTCTTCCATCAGGCTGACCTGGACTGACGATAGGGATTTTTAAATAGAATATTTTTAATGTTTTATCATTGGGGCTTGTTAGTTTAATCTTTTTTAACATTTGTATTATTGTGTTTTATTGCTGTTAGCCGCCCTGAGTCCTTCGGGAGATAGGGCGGCATATAAGTCCCAAAAATAAATAAATAAATCTTGAGGGCAAGAAGGGGTGGCATGGAAAATCCTCATCAGCAGTTAACCATCTGATACATTTTGTGAATAGCTGCTTACTTTTTGTGAATACACAAGCCCTTTCTCCATAATGGGCATTCTGTGAAACTGTCCCATGACAAGTTCTCAAAATTCTAAATATACCCACTTGTTGGCTAACGATTTGGATGTATTGAAATCTTTAACACAGACTTTTGCAAGACTTTTTTTCTGGTACTAACCGTGAGCTGATATGCACTTAGTAGTGTTTCCCCAGTGCTCTTTCGGTTAATCTTGTAGCGCTGAACACAAGTAATATTTTTCTTTGCCCATTTAAACCAATGTATCTCTGCCAAGTGAAAAGCTTTACATCTGAACATTATTCCTAAGTTTTTGATGCTGAAAAAAATGTGTTAACATTGGTTCAAGAAATAATTATCAGAAGCTGGGCTAATGGGGACATTCAATACACAAAACAACAGACATTCTTAAAAGTACACTCTGCCACACATTGTAAACACTGGAAATTTTGCATACAGGTAGTCCTTGTCTTACAATTGTAGTTGAGCCCAGAATTATTGTCATAAGTCATAGCAGTCATTAAGCAGGTCACCACATAACTATGCCTGATTTTACAACCTACCATATTTTACAGTGGACATTAAGCTAATGCGACAGCTATTAAGCAGACACTATGGCCATTAAGCAAATCCATTAAACCCCAGTTTTGGGCAAAAATTGTAATAAATTGCAGTCACAGGATGCTGCAAACAGCCATAAATGTGGGCTAGCTGCCAAGTACTCAAAATGCTATCACATGACCATGGAGGGAATGGCAGTCAGAACTTTGAATCTGATTAGTAAGTAACTCTGGAGAGGTCTGTTGTAACTCTGAATGGTCACTAAGCAAACAGTTGTAAGTCAATGATTATTTGTACTGTATTGCAAAACTTGCATGGTTCCCTTTTTTCATAAAATGGCAGGAAAACAATGACCCTGAACCAATTATCTTCTCACTTCTAACACAAACTCAATAGGTTCTTCTGCAACAATTCCCCTAGTTCTAGCAAAGTACAGCATTGACTTAAGTTCACTGTTCTATAGCACGGAGTAAATCAAGCATTTTTTTTCAGGTTTCAGAAGTCCCTTAGCTGGCTTGATTTTGTTGAATTATTTGAATTTAACTATATACACAGCACATCTTGCTTTCACATGTCACTGGTTTATTCTTTTTTTTAATTTCATCAGAGTCTCAACAGAGATCCTTTATATTGAACTCTACATTGATAGGTCAAAAAAGGCACTTGAACTGACTCCCTGATTATGAAATTCTCTCAGCAGTATAAAGTTCCTAATTTGATAATCAGCAAGGGATTATCTTAATTTTCAGAGAAACTGAAAATATTAAGAGCAAGGAAGTCTTCCAGTTTTATATTTAGCTATCAAATATGTATTGGAAGAGTTTACAAGCTATATTACAATAATAAACATGTAATATAGTTAATGAAAAGCTCCATGTCACATTTGCCTTTTCATGTGTTTAGAGTTTATGTGTACAGAAACACTGAAAATTAGACAGACGGAAAAGGTTGAAGTAGAAAAATTCCTCTGTCAGCCATACAGTACATTGAAAAACTATGGCAAGTAATTTTGTTATAGTTTAATCTACTAGTCATGGTTATTGGCAGATAAAATATTATTACATATTTCACTTGCCACAAATTACCAAGAAAATTGCATAAATGTGTCCAGTCTGTGAGAAGCAAAATTGAGTTGAAACATGTCATTATTTACACTGTGTTTTTTTCTATCTGAAAATATTAAAAGACTTGGTTCTTAACATTATGCTAAGCCAAAATTTATTGTTTTTTTTTAATCCTAGCAAATTGCATGAACCCAGGCAGTTGTGTTTTCCTCAAGAAGCCATTTGTGATAAAGTCTGACTTCAGATGTTATTCTATCCTGCAATTCAATAGTATCTTTTGTCCTAGTTTCTTTGTGACTGAGTCCAAGTCTTTGATTGATCAGTTTGGATGCCTCAGCACCGGCACTGGCACTGAGTTTACTAATGACTAGCCATGGTTACAGAACCAATTGAATCATACAGCATAACATAGGCAAACTTAGAAAATCACTACTGAACTGGGCACTTTACCATTCAAACACAGCCAACACATAAATTAGCCAACATTTTATCCCAGTATATTGTATGAGATCAGCCAATCAAAATGAGTTATCAGAAATCAATTATTTTTCCAAGCAAAGATGAGCTTTCCCTTCGATTGTCTATATAGAGAAATCAAACAACAGCTTTGCTTTCAATCTTAAATATACTGCTCAAAAAAATAAAGGGAACAGAAAATAAGACATCCTACTATTAAATACAGTACATCGTGTTGTTTAAGTGTTCCCTTTATTTTTTTGAGCAGTATATATAAGATTATATATTTAATATATCTAGATATTAACAGAATTAGTTTGGCGTAGCAGTGAAGGTGCTGGCCCAGTGAAGGTGCGGGCGATTGCGAGTTCATCTAGGCCGCCTTTAGGCATGAAAGCTGGCTCGGGGGACTTTGGGCCAGTTCTCCCACAGCCCAATTCAACTCACAGGGTTGTTGTTGTGAGGAACACAGGAGGCAAGAATATTAAGTATATTCGCCTCCTTGAGTTTTCATAAAAATCTAATAATAATAGATACAAAAGAGACACAGAGAAGTATCTACGCACGTTACTAATTATCGCTACTCGTAAGCGTTTGCCAGAAGGCAAAGGTATAATTAGGCTGAGAAATCTGTTCTCGCTCTCCTTAATGTTCTTTGCTTACGGATAGACCCGAAGAATCAGCCATAACGTGGGAAAGGAAGAAACCTAAAATTCCGCTAGGCTCAGCGAACCGCCTTCTCCAGTAACTGACAGCGAGGGAGGAAGAAGGGCGGGGACAGCCCTGATATTTGGGTTTGGGGTTTTTTGTTTTGCCACGCATTGTGCCCTCGGCAGCAATAGATGGATTCTTTCAGGCGCTGACACGTATCTCTCCGCAAGGGCAGCCCCCGCTGAAGCTTTCTACTCGGCGGACTTCTCCCGCTGACTGATCACTTCTCTTCCTCATTTCCCCTTTTTTCCTATCCCGCTTTGACCTCTCCGGAAGTGACGGAAGAACGGGACGAATGCTGACGCCGCTTCCTCCCCTCCCGCTAGCCTTGCGACGCTCTAGGATTTTTCTTTTGGTCTTCAGCGCTGGCGCGCTTTCGGTCGCGGCCATTCCGTGTTGTTTGCTGCTTTGTTTTTGGTGAGTGGTGGAAGAGCTGATGAGAAAAAGGAGTTGTTGTACGCGGTGGTTAGAAGGCGGTTCCCCGGGCAGTGGGACTGGTGCGGGCGGAGGAAAAGGGGAAGGAGGGAGAGGTAGGCGAGGAAGAAGGGGTTCGTGTTCTTGTTGTTAGCTGCGAAGTCGTGTCCGACCCATCGCGACCCTATGGACAACATTCCTCCAGGCCTTCCTGTCCTCTACCATCTTCTGGAGTCCATTTAAGCTCATGCCTACTGCTTCAGTGACTCCATCCAGCCATCTCATTCTTCTTCTATTGCCCTCAATCTTTCCCAGCCTTAGGCTCTTCTCCAGTGAGTCCTTCCTTCTCATTAGGTGGCCAAAGTATTTGAGTTTTAGCTTCAAGATCTGGCCTTCTAAAGAGCAGTCAGGGTTGATCTCCTCTAGGACTGACCGGTTTGATCGCCTTGCAGTCCAAGGGACTCGCAGGAGTCTTCTCCAGCACCATAGTTCAAAGGCTTCAATTCTTTGGCACTCAGCCTTTCCTATGGTCCAACTTTCACTGCCATACATTGCAACTGGGAAGACCATAGCCTTGACTATACGCACTTTTGTTGACAGGGTGATGTCTCTACTTTTTAGTGTGCTGTCTAGATTTGCCATGGCTTTCCTCCAGAGGAGCAAGCGTCTTTTAATTTCTTGGCTACAGTCCCCATCTGCGGTGATCTTGGAGCCCAGGAAAATAAAATCTGTTACTACCTCCATTTCTTCTCCATCTATCTGCCAGGAATTGAGAGGGCCGGATGCCATGATCTTGGTTTTCTTAATGTTAAGTTTCAACCCAAGTTTTGCACTCTCCTTCTTCACCCGCAACAAGAGGCTCTTAGTTCTTCTTCACTTTCTGCCATTAGAGTGGTATCATCTGCGTATCTTAGGTTGTTGATGTTTCTTCCGGCAATCTTAATTCCAACTTTTGATTCATCTAGCCCTGCCTTTCTCATGATGTGCTCTGCATATAAATTAAATAGGCAGGGCAACAGTATACAGCCTTGCCGGACTCCTTTCCCAATTTTGAACCAATCAGTGGTTCCGTGTCCAGTTCTCACTGTTGCTTCTTGGCCCGCATATAGTTTTCTCAAGAGACAAATAAGATGGTCTGGTATGCCCATCTCTTTAAGGACTTGCCACAGTTTGTTATGATCCACACAATCAAAGGCTTTAGCATAGTTAATGAAGCAGAAGTAGATGTTTTTCTAGAACTCTCTAGCTTTCTCCATGATCCAGCGTATGTTGGCAATTTCATCTCTAGTTCCTCCGCCTCTTTGAAATCCTGCCTGTACTTCTGGTAGTTCTCCATCTACATACTGCTGTAGTCTAGCTTGTAGGATTTTAAGCATAAGTTTACTAGCATGAGAAATGAGTGCAATGGTGCGATAGTTTGAACATTCTTTGGCACTAATTGGAATGTAAACTGATCTTTTCCAATCCTGTGGCCACTGTTGAGTTTTCCAAATTTGCTGGCAAATTGAGTGTAGCACTTTTACTGCATTGTCTTTTAAGATTTTGAATAGCTCAGCTGGAATACTGTCACCTCCACTAGCTTTGTTGTTGCTCAGCTTTTCTAAGGCCCACTTCACTTCACATTCTAGGATGTCTGGCTCGAGGTCAGTGACCACCTCATTGTGATATCAGGGACGTTAAGCTCATTCTTGTATAGTTCTTCTGTGTAATTTTGCCACCTCTTCTTAATCTCTTCTGCCTCTGTTAGGTCCCTGCCATTTTGGTCCTTTATCATGCCCATTTTGGCATTAAATATTCCCTTCATCTCTCCAATTTTCTTGAAAAGATCTCTGGTCCTCCCTATTCTATTGTTTTCTTCTATTTCTTTGCACTGTTCATTTAAGAAGGCATTCTTATCTCTTCTAGCTATTCTCTGTGTTGTAGAGTTGTGTTTTGTTCAACTGTAGCCATTTTAAGATGTGTGGACTTCAATTCCCAGAATTCCCCATCCTGCATGCTGGCAGGGGAATTCTGGAAGTTGAAATCCATGCATCTTAAAAATGGCCAAAGTTGAGAAACAGTGCTGTGGGAGATGGCATGCTGCGCTCCAAAGAGTTTGGAGATTAGATCTGTTTTCTGGGGCTGGTCTTTGAATTCACAAAAAAGCCTTAAAGCGTATATTGCTCACAACACTCTTTTTTACTAGGAAACCACCTGCTTTTTAGAGAGTTTCTAAAAAGTCTTTAATTTCGCTATGTCTTGTATCATTGCCCCATAGAATCGGCTATATAATTGGTGTTCAAACAAAAAATTATAATATCCACTGCTTATACTAGTAATCCTGAGCTTGTGTCCTTGGCTTCTAGATAGTGTAAACCAAGTCTTCTCACTCTGCCTTCGTATGAAAATATACAAGAAAAATAATAATGTTTTATTCTTGGTTTCTTACACTTATTCTCTTTTGTCCCTCAAAAAGTTTATTTATTTGGATTAATCCAAACACACCTATATGAGTTGCCCTATAAATATATGCTGGAACTGAAGGCAATATATAATTGACAATTGCAAATATGACAACAGTGACTGCCTTTTATTCTGCTTTAGGTAATGTGAAACGTGACTAGACTTCATGTACTTCAAAGACGTACTAATCAGAACATTAGGGAACTGAAAGAGAAGTTTCTAAAATTATCATAAGGTAATATCAGCATTACATATTTAAATACAAAAGAAACTGCTGTAATTATGACTCCCATAATATCTTACATTTTTAGTGTTTGTCCATATAAGTAAATAAGATAAGATAGCCTTTATTGTCATTTTTTACTGTGGGCACAACAACACACAACAAAAATGAAATTTAGTTGCCCGCTCTCAAAGTGAACATATACATGAACATACCTAAACATACTATATACAAATAAATAATTATTAATGAGCCAATGATTGAGTTGATAACACAGCAAATAACAAAATGTATTTTAACAATATGTTTCTTAATAATATAAGTTTCCAGAAGTATTACATTTATGGTTTTCTGCTTTTTAGAAATTTCTAGAAAATTTTCACACTGTTGCTCTTTGATTTTTCCCCCCAAAAAACATTCTTTGAATATTCACATATGCCTTATAAAAATAAAAATAAAGCTGTAATATTTGTAAAAATTTACTTCAAATTTTTCCATTTACTGGAAATATAATTTTTCTAGATATATTTATGATCACTCAATTTCTGACTATTTGCAAATCTCTTAGTATTCTCTCTCTGGACAAAAAAATATTCTGTGAGGTTGAAGGATCTATTTTATTTCACAAATAAATATTTCACTGTATATTTTGGATTGTAATTATAGTTTTGGAAGCTAATCTTAAATTAAAAATGGAATAACTATAAAATAACAGTATCTTGGCCTCCTATGTTCATTATTTGGGTGACTAAGCAAACCCTTAGTGTTATCATTAAAATTATAAATTACTTTCTGTACTTCTCTTACAGGTCTGATAGACATTTTTCAAGATGTCGTATATGCTTCCACATTTACACAATGGCTGGCAAGTAGACCAGGCCATTCTTTCAGAAGAGGATCGTGTGGTAGTTAATCGGTTTGGACACGATTGGGATCCAACATGTATGAAAATGGATGAAGTTTTATATTGTATTGCTGAAAAGGTATAATGTTTTAGTTGACTTGGAGAAATAACACAGTATTGTGTTTTAATTAATAACATGCTTAGATTATGTGCTTAAGAAAAAATGGTGTATTTCTGCTACTAGATATATTTTTCAAAAATAGCATAAAAAACTGCAGCTGAGAAGTGTGAATTTTTTACCCTGAAAGATTCCTTTAGAGAAAGATTGGAAAACATTAAATACATCTTTGCATTCCAGTGATTTGCTAAACTCACTGAATTCCAGTATTTATTTTTAGCCATGATGTCTTTACATACTTTAAGAATGAGCCTTTTATATTCTGAAGTTTAAGAAATGCAATAACAAAAAAGTGAATTTAGATAAATTAAGAGAGAATTGATTTGTCTTCGGCTGTTGCATATATAACATATATATATATATATATATATATATATATATAAAATTCAATTTACTTAGGGATGTTGCCTTCATGTCCATATGTATAACACCACACTGTAAAAAGATGCAGCACATTTACCTTTTTTCCCCAGCCACAGCTACTTCACACAGCTTCTTGCCCAGCATTGCTACTACTGAAATATCTCAGAGGGCAATGTGGTTGTGGAGGGGGGTATTTTAATTTGATGCATATGGCATCTATCTGTTAGAAAGGCAAAAATATATAGATGATATGGATGAACAGTGAAAATGGAATGTGAACTGTTGACAAGAATGGTATGTTTTCTGAATTAGAAATCATGGCTTTTGCTCTCAAAAAGGTTAGGAATGGAAAGCGTATAATTTCCTTGTAGCAAACCCCAAACCTGGCTTAGGTGGTAGAATTTATTGTTTTTCTGTTTAATTGTTTTTACTGAAATACTTTGTAAAGTACTTTATGTTACAATAAACTAGGATTCTGTGAGATCTTGATTTATTATTGCACATGAATGCACCATGTGTTTTGTGGCCTCAGAAAGCAAATGTATAAAAAACATGGCAGAAGTGAAGAAACTTAATTAGAAGGGGCAATCTCCATTTCACTTGTAATTATACCATAACTAGAGAAGTGTAAAATGTTTTGAGTTTGGACTGTTTTAAATTTGCACCAAGAATGTTCTGTCGTTCTTCCAGCCTTACTAGCTGTGTTTTAACCTTAGCCATATTTCAAACTTGAAATATTTCTGGTGAAATTGGAGCAGCCTATTCTGGGCCTAAAATATTTCGTAAACTGTATATTTTTGATTTATATGAACAATGTAGGGAAGATTGCAGTGATTTGATACTTACAGATAGCGCTCAGCAACTGTCTTATGGTGATGAAAAAGTAACTTTATGAGCTATGCTTGCAAGGCTTGCTTTGGAAGCAAGATGGATAGCATATACATTTAATAAATAAATAAAATAAATTTACAACCTTTGCAGCATCTCTTAGCCATGTATTTTCCATTATAGTCATTATACGTTGTCCTGTATCTGACCTGTTTTTTGCTCCTCCCTCTCTCCTTACCCAGAATGGAGAGATTGCCTAAACAAGCTATCTATTCCTGAGCTGCGTTTCTCCATAGCACAATGCATCCCTAAAAACTGCTAACCTCAAGTTAAGAAGATTCGCTCTGTGACCTTAATTAGTTGATTAGAACCTTTTGCCTGATGGCAGACTCACAGCTGCTTCCTGTACCTGATAAGACTTTCATCAGTTCCACATCTTTGGTTTTTTGCTTGCTCCTATGTTGCTGGGTGTACACTAGGCAAACAGTGCTAGCATGTTCCTTTTGATATGTATTCCCCATTGTGTGCCTGCTTACTCTCTTGTAATCCCTTCCTTTCCAATAAATGTAAATAAAAACATTAATTCCCTTATTATCCCAGCACTGGGATGAGTGTTCTCTGGAGTGAAAAAAATGGGAAAAAGGGCTACAGTATAAGATTTGCCCTTTTAACTGGCTTTCTCTTGTATTGAGTTCCAGAAACTTTCTCCGCTGTTTGGGCTCACCTGGCAATTTGGGGTTGTATCCTTCTGACATTGTAAAACCAAAGGAAAATTGAAGTAAAATCATAAGTACTGTCACAGTGAGTTTCCACTTAGCCTCCTAGTTGCCAGTTCCAACTTTGGGCACTAAATGAGGTCTATCTGTATGGTATTGCGTAAATACTATAGCCATAAATTACATAGTGTAGTTAATTTTTTATAAGATTTTACTAGTCAGCAATTTGGTATATTTGTATCTATATGCTAAGAAATAACTTGCTGTGAACAAAATTCTGCTTATGGAGCAAGATATGCTCAAATACCAGCTTCTAAGGATCTCTGAAAATATGCTCCTGAGAGTTAGAGCCTTGAAGTGTAGGAAACAATTTGGGTTGTAATGAAAAAGAAATGAATGAATAAATAAACTATATTCTTCTTGCTTTCTTTTGCAAAAGATGTACTGTTTCTAAATACTTCCATGAGCTGAAAAACTTACAGCGAAATTTCTAATTCTATTTTATGTACTACATTATACAAATGAATTTTTTTAAAAATAATGCATTGAAGAAAATATTTAAATTACTGCATAAATTAAGAAAACCACGCAAATAGCAATAATGACTTATAATTTGTATAGTTTCAGCAGAAAAGTACAATTTAGTTTTATTAAACCTGAGCGCAAATTACTTAAGCACTTCTATATTGCCAACTGAGTCCCTAGTTTATAGATAATCAAATAATATAATATTGATAATATAATATTTTCAATAATATGAAAATTATTAAAAAGTTCTATTAAAATTTCAACTTAAAATATGTTTTCACAGCTTTATACAACAACTTTGTTAATCTCTGTATTTTTGATGGGAATTTTGGGGCTCATTATGGCCATTGAGAATGTCTGACTTAATCATTGCAAGATGAACTAATGGCAACCAAAGAAAATTTGAGTGCTCTTGTTAGGGTAAGCAAACTGAACTTAAGCCATTTAGGACTTTTAAAATTCAAAAGAGAGAACATTTAGACAGTCACCATTGCTCTGTATTTCATCTAGAAATAAAGCAGCAACCAGTGATCATTTCAGTAGAGATAATATGGTCTTGCTGAGTTACGCAGACACTAGCTTATTTGTCAAATTGTATGTAAGCTAAAATGTCTAAATTAGATATAAACAATCTTTGGTGTAATACCATACAATAATATGCCAGAATTAAAATATTATGACTCTTGGTTTATGTTGATCTTTTAAATATTTTATTTTAATGCTTGTCAAAGAAAAAAAAAATTAAACATTGCCTATGTAATTGTTTCAAGGCTGAGTTAAGAGAATAGATAATTCTAGTAACTTGGCAGAGAATTTGGCAGTTTTACAGAGGGAAGAAAGAGAACAATATAACTTTTGTATTTAAAAATCTCCCTCTGCAGAAATAGCAGATTAGAAAGGGTGAACCCCCATGCTCTGGCTTATGAGCCCTGTTTGGATATCGCTGCTGTACAGAGTGAGTAAATAATTATAGTTGTAATACATATTTCTATATCATACCAAACTGTCGATGTACTGCAGTTGCAGTTTACATTTAGGAAAAAGCAGTTAACCCCGTCAACATGGCCTGTTTCAGTCCTGGCAACTTCTTTCCATAGACATTCTAGTCAGTAAAGCATTTTCTTCTGCTGGGTTTGTTTTTTTTCTTCTTCTTTTTTTTTTTTTTTTTTTTGCAGTATGAATACTTTTAGACTTGACACTTCTATCCTTAAGTGTACGAAAGAGACAAAAAAAAGTACATTTTAGGAAGTTCATCTTCTGTATTCTACCTTGTCTATTCTTAAGAGTTTTATTTATCTCCCTATGGATTTTTAATTTTAGGAAACAGTACTGCATTATGTGATGCATTTCATTTCTAAATTGGCAGTGGTCAAAAGTGAAAGTGTGCACCTTTAAATAACCATTGTTTTTACTAATTAAAATTTGAGACAATACAGTACTTAATTGTTTCAAGATCAACACAAAGGTTGTATACGCTAATGAATTATTTTCAGATTTGTAAAGATGCCTAAGAGGGTTATGTCTGATTTATAGTGGAAGATAAGCTTGGTTTTCATTCATGGGCTTATTGCATATTGTGGCAAATATTTGTGAATTGTACAATAAATTGTTCTAAAAATGTTTTAAACTGCTTATATTGCTTCCCCAAGAAATTTTACTGAAGTTGTAAAGTTTGGATAAAAGAAAAATGTGGTCTTTAAACCTTTAGATTATGTCTTGTATTCAAATTTCAGTTCAGTAGAGCTCCACAGGAATTTGTGAGGTTTACAGTAGTATTTGCTACTTTCTCCTGAATTCTTTAAAAATCTTTAATGTACAATGAGAGGTGATTCAGAACTTTAAAGGAAGTAGTATCCTCCATGAAAGAAAGAACATATTTAAATTTGATTATCTTATCAAGGATATGTTCCTCTCTGTTTAAAATAAACTTATAGATTACTATCTTTAGATGTATTTTATATAGTGTGTATTCAGTATTAGCAAAATGAATAAGACAGCAAAATAATAATTGTATGAGTAAAATGTGAGGTTTAATTAAGTGGTAAGTTAAATAATAATGTATATAAATATTCATTCCTTTATTCTTTGTTTGCTCTTTCAAGTGTGTGTGTGTGTGTGTGTGTGTATACATATATCCCAATTTCATTCATTGCCATTATTTTATTTATTGCATTTTTTAGATGTTCTCCTAAAATTATGAAGTATCACTTCTAAAACAAAAATAGCTCTCAGTGATAGATAGGATTTTGTAGAAATAGGTAGGGTGAAGTATTTGGTGAGTAACAGCCAATTGGATGCATTTGCATCCTTGTAAAAGCTAACATGTATTAGCAAACATGCTTACTACTGAAATTTCTGTTTTTTGTCACTGAAGGAATTTTATTCTGAAAGAAGTGTGTGATATGAAAAGGGAGTATAAAATAATCTGATACTTCTGTACAAATTCTTACTTAATAGCAAAACTTATTGGAACTCTGTTTTTTGTTAGAAAATAGATCTTTTAAATAGACTGGTGATGAACCTACCGAAATATAGCTGTAGTGGCTAACTGTTTCAAGCATCATGTCTTGGATATCATTATGATCTTGCGTTCTGTAAGTCAAAACCTATGAATGTGTTTCTGTGTAAGCTTACAATATTATGAAAATAATTTATAAATGTATTTACACTATAATATTATTTTTCTCTTAGGTGAAAAACTTTGCTGTAATTTATCTAGTAGATATCACAGAAGTACCAGACTTTAATAAGATGTACGAACTGTATGATCCCTGTACAGTTATGTTCTTCTTCAGGTGTATTTTCATTCTTACATTGCTTTTTAACTTGCATGTTCTCGGTAGGGTTTTTTCAGTGGGAGGGGGGTTTACAATTCCTGCCTAATTATGTTGTTATGTCATTCAGTTACAATCTAAACCTGAAAGTAGCTTCTTTGGGATTGATGTTGTTATTCAACAAATATTATAGCATACTAGCTGGCAACAAACCAGCATTAATAAGGAAAAGTGACAACACCAATCTTATTGCGTTGACTTGCAATTTTATGCTTTAGGTCCTGGTGAACTAGTTGTAAGTTAGAAATATATGACAGAAGTGTTTTTTATGATTATCATAACGGTAAGGCAAGTGGCATTCCCTTACCATAGGTAGTCCTTGCTTACCAGTTATTTTACTTAGTAATCATTCAAAGTTATAATGGAGGGGGGAAAAAAGCTTTGCAGTCAATCCTTGCATTTAGCACTGTCATAGCGTCCCCCAGCCATGTGACTGCTATTGGTGTGCTTAGCAGACTTAATAGAGAAGACAGAAGTGAAATCATAAATCACGGTCACATGATGTTTCACTTAATACCCAAAGGGGAACTGAGATCACACGCTTATCATAGTCGCACAATTTTTCTGCTTAGCGATTGTGGTGCTTGGTTACTGAATTTCTGGTTGCAATTGTGGTTGCTAAACTGTGACTACCTATTAGTGTATCTCCAGTTGTCCCATAATTCATTCCTGTTAGACACTGCTTTTGGATCAAAACAGGTTATGTAAAATAGCTTGATAGAGTTTGCAATGAACATGGCATTCCCAGTTAGAATTATATATTGGTTTTTGCATATAGTTTACAGAGCTGTTCTGTATATAGTAGGGGTCCAGGGACTGGTACCAGGCTGCGGCATGCCAACAACTGTTCCGCACAAAGAAGCAAAGCCCCACCTGCGGGATGCAGGCAGCACAAAAAACCATGCCCCCTCTGGTCCATGGAAAAATCTCTCTCCACGTAACCGGTCCCTGGTGCCCAAAAGGTTAGGGATCTCTGGTATATAGTTATTAAGAGGAAAATGCCAGCATAACTATTGGCCTTCTGTAGCAGTCCCAGAGAAAAGATTATTTGCTGAAAAGAGAAATACTCATGCCCACTACATTCTGTAAGGGTGATGGAATGTAGTGGACCAGATTCCTAGGGGAGAGAGAGAGGGGGGGGGTATGCTTGAGGGACGCAGTGGCTCAGTGGGTTAGGACACTGAGCTTGTCGATCAGAAGGTCGGCAGTTTGGCGGGTCGAATCCCGAGTGCCACGTAACAGAGTGAGCGCCTGTTACTCGTCCTAGCTTCTGCCAACCTAGCAGTTCGAAAGCACGTAAAAATGGAAGTAGAAAAATAGAGACCACTATGGTGGGAAGGTAACAGTGTTCTGTGTGCCTTTGGCGTTAGTCATGCCGGCCACATGACCACGGAGACATCCTCGGACAAGCGCTGGCTCTTCGGCTTTGAAACAGAGATGAGCACCGGCCCCTAGAGTCGGAAACAACTAGCACGCATGTGCAGGGGAACCTTTACCTTTACTTTTATGGAACAATAAAAAAATCCTGCTTGGAAGAATCACCAAGTATTTTCCTTGACTTTGGGGGCCTGACATCAGTCTTGCCAAACTGAAATAGCCTACAACTACATCATGCATATATTCTGACAAGTCTTAGAAAGGGCCTGGCTTCTCTTACTCTTCTGGAATGCACCCCCTCCCTCCTGGGAATCTGGCCCATTCCATTCCACCACAATAAGCCACAATTGTTAACTATAATTAACTTAATTTGGTATTAAACTATTTAATTTTCCCCGAGTTCATCAATTTTCTTAACTGAGTCTTTTGTAATTCTAGAAATGACATAAATGTGTGGAATTCTTTTCTGTTCTGATATGATATGGGAAGTTCTTTAAATTGGTCATTTGAATTTGTTAAATTTTTATGTACCTTTCAAAACTACATATGCCATCTGGAGGTTCATCACACGCCTGATAATACAGCACTATTTCCAATAAGTATAAATTGGTAATTTGAGAAAAAGATAATTAACAATTTTATTAATGGGACATCACTATTTTCTAATCTTATTAATGTCAACTACAGCCCATTGTTTTGGGATAACATTACAGCCCGAATTCATTGGGGATAAAGGAATATACATATTGGTAACTATCTCACTGGCTATACAAATATATGCAGAAATACTTTAGGAGGTAATGCATATAAAACGTTAAACAATAAAATAAACATTTGTATAATTATTTTTCTCCTTTTCTTTCTTAAAGAAACAAGCACATAATGATCGATTTAGGCACAGGTAACAACAACAAAATTAACTGGGCAATGGAAGACAAACAAGAGATGATTGACATCATAGAAACAGTTTATCGAGGAGCTCGTAAAGGAAGAGGTCTCGTTGTGTCACCCAAAGACTACTCAACCAAATACAGATATTGACCTTTTGGCTATTTATTTCAAGTTGTGTTTCTTGGAAACTCATGGCTACATCTCATTGTGAAGATATATAGAAATACGTTTCCTGGTTTCCATGGGAAAATGGCATTGATTTTGGAAATAAAAGTTAAATTTACTTTTGAATATAAAGAATTTAAAAATGTCAAGTGCTTTCTAAAAACAATTCTATTTTTTTCTATAATGTATTGCCACTTTTTAAGAATGTATTTACTCTAGGAATGCATATAAACTTCTCTGAGTGGAATAGGGCAGTCATGTCTCATGCCAGTGTGAAAAACAGCTGCTGTAGATGCCTAATCAAATGAGCCTTGTTTACCTTTGGCACTTGTAGTCCTGAAAAATTAGTTATCTGGCACTTCACATTCTCTCTATAAAATAAATTGTCATGAAAGCCTGAGAAGAAGCCTTGCTGGTGATACTATGACCTGTAGATGGCATCTGGTTCTTCTGCCTTTTTTTTTTATTAAAGAGTTTTGCAAAAAAATTTTTACAATACATATCCCCAAAACCCACCCGCCCCAAACCACCCCCCTTCCCCCCCCACTTCCAGAGCTGAATACAGGGTCATAGATATAATAATCATATTCTAACTAAAATTATCCATTATAAAATTAACCAAATTCATAATGTGCTTTAACTCCCCTTTAACATTGATACATTCAAATTATTAAAAACATAATAAAAATATAATCAATACTAATACTAAAATTAATAACAATCTGAAATCTACTCATAAGCTAAAGGGAACTTTTTAGTCCCACATTTATTCTGAATATAATCTATCCATCTCCTCCAAACTGAAATATATCTTTCTTGCGAGCGATCCTTCAAATAAGCAGAAATCTTAGACATTTCTGCAAGATTCAATACCTTAAGTACCCATTCTTTTATAGTAGGCAAACTTATCCTTCTTCCAATATTGTCCCACCAGTAACCGTGCTGCTGTTATCAAGTTCAACATCAAATTGATTTCTTTAGTATCACAATCTACAACAATACCCAATAAAAACAATTGTGGAGAAAACTTTATCTTTCTCTTAAAAATCTTTTGAATGTTCCACCAAATTTTAATCCAAAAAGCTTTTATATTTCTACAAGACCACCACATATGAAAATAAGTAGCATCTAAACTACCACATCTCCAGCATTTAGACTGTAGGTTAGGATACATGTTAGACAACTTTTTGGGATCCAAATGCCATCTATAAAACATTTTATAAAATTTTTCTCTTAAATTTTGAACCTGAGTAAATTTAACATTTCTGACCCAGATTACCTCCCAAGTATCCAACGGAATAACAGCTGCTGTAGATGCCTAATCAAATGAGCCTTGTTTACCTTTGGCACTTGTAGTCCTGAAAAATTAAAGTTATCTGGCACTTCACATTCTATAAAATAAATTATCATGAAAGCCTGAGAAGAAACCTTGCTGGTGATACTATGACCTGTAGATGGCATCTGGTTCTTCTTCCTTGATGTCCTCTAGTATTTAGGATCTGCTGATTAAAATGATTTGGATGCCTGTTAAAGCAATTACCGGAAGCTTTCAATGTAGGAACCAGAGACAAGCCTTTTGCCAGAATTTCAGGGGACCTGAATTCTCCATGGGGCAGCTAATGAATCATTGCCAAAATGGCTGCCTGCAGAGGCAGGCAGTGGCCTTCCTCTATCTTGGGCTAGGAGGTGAATATATTTCTTTTTCAGATGACAGGCTGAATGTGGGTGATAGGTTACATCTGGTCTACAGGCCATAGATTGCCAATCCCTGAATTAAAAATTTCTCCATTCTATTCTATGAATATTGTGTGTGTTTAATCTGGGTGGTTTTCAGTATTTAAATATTTTAACTGCTGGAGATCACTGTGTAAGAAACCTTGACTTCTTACAGGAAAGGCAAATCAGAAAACTAACACTAGTTTAAACAATGTGTTGAATTGTTTACTTACTTACACCAAAAGGCTGTTTTACTTGACAAATTTAAAATTTTTACTTGACAAATTTAAAAAAATGTGATCCCTGAAATACTTACACTTCAACATCATGACTTCATTTGAACATGTTCATGTCAGTTTATACAGTGATGAATTCAACTATATGCTCTTAGGCAATGTTATTAACATACTAAAAGTGGGTACAAAAAAGTGGCTTCTATAGATAATGAGCATAAAAAAGATTGTTTCACATACAGTAACCACAGTGTGATCTTTTTATTTTTGGTTTAGTGTGATTGACAAATTGCAATTCATAAATCATGTTTTATAAAAATATATTTTTGCTTACTCACTAAACCATGATGAACCAAACTATGACTTAGCATGATATATGAAAAAGCTCATCCAGGTTCAGGTTATATTTCTGACATCCTTTGGTTATCTAATTTCCTTAGTTCATTCGCTGAAAATCATAATTTTGTTGTTAGTAAATATGTACGATGTCCAACTCCCAACAATTTCAAGCAGTTCACAAGCAAAAACAAAAGAAACAATACAATGCAATAAAAACAAGGAACAAAAGTCCATGCAAAAGGTAAAAAAAAGGAGAGGACAGCAGCAAAAATTAAGTTATCCTTGGAAGATACTACATCCATCGTAGTCAAAGGCCAGGGCAAAGAGCCAGGTGTTCAAGACCCTCTAAAACAGGTGTGTCAAACTGGTGGCCCGCCGGCCGATGCGTCACACACAGGATACACCTATCCCTGCTCTGCAAAGGCAAAAAACATCAAATATGTCACGTGCTGCGATCAAGTATGATACCCATACTCTAAAACAACATAACCACCTAGTTCTTGTGGAAAACCTCATTCCAGAGGGCAGGTGCTCCAGCAGAGAATATGCACTTCTGGATGCTGAGAGGTAGCGTTGCTTAATCAAAACAACTGGTGTATGCAAAACCTGAATCGAATCTGCTAGACAGTTACTACAAGAGGTAGGCGGTCGCTCAAATAATCAGACCCTGTTCTATGTATGGCTTCATAGGTAATTACCATCACATTGAATCGCACTCAGAAACAAACTGGCAACCAGTGCAGTTCACAAAGCAGGGGTATTACACAGGCATATCACTGCATATCTGTTACTGCCCATGCCTCTGCATTCTGAATCAATTGAAGATTCTGGGTAGTCTTCAAGGGCAGTTCCCTGTAGGATGTATTGCAGTAGTTAAGCCATGAAGGGCCTCCTAAGAATATTTTAAAAATCATGGTAGAAATTGTTCAGAATTGCACTAATGAGATATAGCAATGTGACTTCAAAAACACTTGACCTCAATAGAGGAAAACTGAAATAGAGATTACACTAATTTTAACTATTAACATGGAATTTTACTCTGCTTTCTTTGTACTTGATAGTCTTAACATCCATATATGATGTACCAAGAAAACAAACTTCAAGGGGAAAATAAAAACTAAACTTGGCATACAAGCTTATAAATATATTCATACAAAAATGCGTATGAATTGTCATGAATTCAATGTTATGAAGCTAGTTATCAACCTTTAATGTCACTTTTAAATAAAAAAAATCATGAGAATTTTTCTTATTTATGTATTAAATTTCTATACTGCCCATCACATTTGCATGATTCTATATTATAGTTAATATAGGCCAGAAATATTTACAGCTTGATTTTTTTTGTAGCTCATGATGTACTGTGTATCCTTTATAGTCTTTTAACAAATATCTTAAAATTTGTACAAACGTAGACCGTACTTAGTCTTAAAATCATGTTCTACCCAGTGTTTCCTTGATGCCTTCAGTTCTGTATAAAAATTACCATACAAACTGACTTAAAATTAGGAAAACCAGATGTGAATTTAGCATATAAATAACTAAATCTTTCTATTTTTTTCAACTGAATGAATGAAAATAAGGCAAATCATTTATTTTCCAAAATTTTTCAAATACAGAAAAGTACTGTTATGAAAGGTGACACTAGCTCAACATGCTCTGTCTGCTGAATTAATCATCTGAATGATTTTTGTACAAATATGCATATTCATGCTTTCTTTACAAACAGGTAAGTCCTGGCACTCTTGGCAATCATTCCAAAATTTTGCACATTATAACTTTTATTCTCTGAACTGCAGTAAGAAAATGAATATGCTATGGCTGAGTTTTTAAAACAAAGATGGATCTGCTGGATTTTTAGATGAGGTCTCAGAATTCATGGGTTTGACTGGGAAGCTGAAAAAGTGAAAACTATTTATGGTTCTATGGATTCATTGAATACTGAGTTTCAGTTGTGGAATGTCATAAGCTAGCTATGTGCTTGTGCTTCTATTAATGTAAACAAGAATTTCTTTTAAAGCAGGGGTGTTAAACTGCTGGCCTGTGGGCCGGATGCATCATAGCGAAACTGCGCCCACCCCATTGCCGGCAATGGAAAAAAAGTTGCGATATGTCGCAACATGTCACATGATGTTGCGAGTATGACACCCCTGTTTTAAAGGATGGGTTTCTTTTGAACTGATTATGCTAAATTTATTGTCATAGCAGATTTTTAGCTATTACAACAGTAATGTGACCATTTTATAAAACCAGAAACTCACCGTTCAGAATCTCCATTAGCATTTTCTATTCCAGCTTCAGCCATTAGTTCAGCAACATGCTTTTCCAAATCATTTATCCGTTCACCCATCTCATCCAGTAAAAGGTTAAAGAGCACTGCATTTTTAATTCATTTTTATTAGGAGTTTATATTAATCTATCTGAGAAAAGAATACATGGTATTCTTTATAAACAAAAAATAACAGGATTCTCATTTGGTTTTCTATTGTAAAAAAGTCCAAAATGATGTTTGCTCTATTTTATCTTATTGGGTATAAAAATATTGTTCTCATACTTCTTGCCTTATCTGATCTGAATGTATGCTACAGGATATTAAAAACTTATAATGTGTATAATATTGTAGTTAAGTGTTTCAAGACTGAACATTATCTGAGGTCTTCAAATATAATTGTTGAGGCAAGATTATTAGTTTATTTTAAAAGAATACTACTATTATTTAATAGTTTCCTATATACTGTCAGCACTGTCACAGTTCATAAAGTTGAAGAGGAATATATCTCAACAAAAATCTATATAGGAGGATCTAATATACTTAAATTGGTACGTTAACCATTAATGGTATTTAAGAATGCTGCATAACTCTTGCTGTAAAATGAAAATTAATACTTTTCTAAAACTGATATAAATTTGCTAGGCTGCTTTATGTAACATTCCCTTTTTTAGATTCTTAAGTGAAAAATTCAAATGGGAAGTTGACATGCTATACCATAAAGTAGCAGCTTCTGAAATGACTTCTATTTACAAAGACTTTTGATAATCTCCATAAGTATTCTTAGGAAATAAAAATATGGCTAAGATCCAATGTTTTGTTTAGAAGAATTTCCTCTTGTACAAAACTCTTACCAGAAAACAACCTGATTAAAATCTCACTTCTAGTTCCCAAAAGCATTTTCTATCATCTTCCAGTTTACCTTTGCCCTGTTTTATTCTTGACAGGTGAACTCAAAACTATAAACATATTTTGGAAACTTTAGTGATTAGTCAAGCCCATTACAAATGATTTCATACTAATTTTAGAAAGGGATCTGAAAAGGATATTTTTTAGAGATAATTTATCAGTCAGGTCTTCAAAGTTTTCGTGTAGCTGTTGTAGGAGATTTTCTGCCTGTAGGTGAAAAAATGCACCTATAATGTTAGACAAGTTACCACTTCATCCAGCCTTAGTAGCCTTATTGTTTACAGTGCATAAAAAGAGATAGTAGTATTATTTGAGGAACTGAGCTTTCTTTCATCTACTATAATAAAGAAGGAGAGTGTTCCCCTAAAGTAGCTAATGTATTTTGTGAAAATGCTATGATTTATAAAAGGAGTTTAAAAAAAGGAACATGAAACAGAAAATATGAAATGCTGAGATTATATCTAATTTTTATATGGAAGTGTTCTTATAGGTTGCTAATTTTTAAACAGTATTTTATTATTTTATTAATTTTACACAGTATTAAAAGAAGTTTGTTTTTTTTTTAATTTAGATATTCTTGAAAGAAATCCTTTGGGTTAAGAAAAAGTTGGCCTCATTCCCCCACACTCCAAGGCATGAGTTTCTGGTGCCATAAACAACAGGCACTGATCTTCAGTGAAGAGATGTAGAAACTTTCTGAAAATCTTATTACTTTCCCCAAATGTCGTTCCCTCTAATGATACTGGATCTCAATGCCACAATCTTGGGTTATGAGGACCAAAATGCACCAGAGATGGGTTGTGGAAGATTTTTTTTATGCGATGACCATCACTACTTGCCAGCTGAGGAGATACCTTGATACCTTTATGCCTTATGGCAGGTGGGATGCAGTAGGTAAAAATAGGTAGGTAAAAAGATGCAGAGGGTGTAGGGAGGTAACTATAAATGCCATCTGCCTTACTGATAAAGGAAATTATTTGTAGCTCAGGGTTGAAATGAGGGGTCCTTAGTGTTCTCTGAGCTTGGTTGTTTTCTTGCAGAGCTATTATTACCCAAACAAGGCAATATCATCAGTTTTAGTGAAGATGTTAAAACTGACCAGCACTGATGATGTTACCTAGTTTGGGTAAGAACTGATGATGTTACCTAGTTTGGGTAATGAAACGTCTGTCAAAAAACAACCAAGCTCAGAGAGCATCAAGGGCCCTCTTCCTTACCCCACCACCCGTCCTCTTCGTTGAGTCAAGTGATGGTGTGTATCTCTGCCCCTCGATCTCTCCTCAGCTACATTTGGTTCCCAATCCCCGAATATCGGTTATATTTGTGTCGGGGACGCTGCCTACAAAGAGCTGCCTGCCACACACCCGACTTCTGCACCATACCAGCGCAATCGGCAAAGCCTCGGGCGAGCGTCGGGCGTACTCACAAACTGAGAGAGCTCCTTGGCGCTCTGAGGGTCACTGCCCGCCATGCCTGCGACGCCGCGCCGACGCCACTCGTCTCGCCCGCTCTTTTCTGCTCAAATTGCCGCCCTGGATGGGAGGGAAGTGGCTCCGGAGACAAAGCCGCCTTCCTGCCGCTCTCCGAGCATACCAGGCGGGCTTCCTCTTCGCCGGCGGGGTTACACGGCTACGATCTCCGGCGCTGCACAAGAACCAATGCGAAAGGCGACGGTGACTTTTCCACTCCTCTTTGCCACGTGCCCGACGCGTCATTATTTTGGTTGTCTGTGATTCGGGATTTACAAAGGATATATTTTATTCCCAGCTCACCTCTAAGCAGCGAAAATATCACATTTTCCAGGGTTTTTAAAGTTTGAAAGATGTTGTTGGTTGTTCAAGTTCAGCCTTGGGATATGCTTGATGATCAGTCTAAAATAGCTGAGGAGCTAGCTACCCAAGGATGGATGGTCAGCAGCCAGCAAGAGAAGCCTTGGGTTATCTCGTTGTTGTTACTATTATTATTCATAGGATTATTAAAGTAATATTTAATTGTTTTTATTGTTTTAAAATGTTTTTAGTATTTTGCTTGTAATATATTTTTTAAGTGCAAGCCACCCAGAGTCATTGACTGAAAATGGGTGGCTATAGAAAAAGGAAGGAAGGAAGGAAAAATATTCCAGTAGCACAGTTGGAAATTTCTCCCCCACTGTGGTAGCAATCCTAAAAAATAAAACAGATGTAGAAAGTCAGCACCCACCCACCCTCCTAGAGAAAAAAAAAATTAAGGTAAAGGTAAAGGTTCCCCCGCACATGCGTGCTAGTCGTTTCCGACTAGGGGCCAGTGCTCATCTCCGTTTCAAAGCCGAAGAGCCAGCACTTGTCCGAGGACATCTCCGTGGTTATGTGGCCGGCATGACTAGACGCCAAAGGCGCACGGAACGCTGTTACCTTCCCACCGTAGTGGTCCCTATTTTTCTACTTGCATTTTTACGTGCTTTCGAACTGCTAGGTTGGCAGAAGCTGGGACGAGTAACAGGCGCTCACTCTGTTACGCAGCACTCAGGATTCGACCCGCCAAACTGCCGACCTTTTGATTGACAAGCTCAGCGTCCTAACCCACTGAGCCACCGTGTCCCTTGAAAAAAAATTTAGGGGGTATTTTAAAAGGCAGAATATTATATTTCCCCAAAGGAATAATGGAGAAAAGTCTTAAGGGAGACAGAAACTAGCCCAAGTTTCCCCAGGCAGAAACCTGAAGAGGCCAGCTTTTAGAAATGCAGATTTGGGGTATACCATTCATAAACAAAACACCTTCAGCCTCCACAGCTGATGGGATTAAGAATTTACATTTCCCCACCCAAAATCTAAACATGACCTTTAGGATATAATAGGATTAATCCTACACTGTAACAAAAGACACAAAAGCTCACCTCACTGCACAACCCAGAAACATTTCCACATCAGAGTCTCAGAGCCCTATAAAGATCCATCCACTGTCATTTGCTCAGCTGTTCCAGAACTGCATGCTGCTTGCAGGCTCTGCTCATCAATAAACTGGAAACTTCCTTCTAAGCAGCCTCCAGTTTTATTTCCAGTGTCTTAGCCTCCATTTTATTTACTCCCAGCTTGGAACTAGACCTGATGATTTTTCTTTCAACAATGAGATTAGATGGAGAAAAAGTTGTATCTGCAGGGACCCAACTTTAAACTGCCTGGGAGTTTAATGCTTTTGAATGTTGGTGCTGGAGAAGGCTCCTGAGAGTATAGCCAAGAAAACAAACAAATGGATCACTGAACAAATCAACCAAGTTCTTACTAGAGGCACAGTGACCAGGCTGAAAATTGTCCTACTTTGCCCACATTAAGCAGAAACCTATCTCTCTGGTAAAAGTTTTAATGCTGAGAAAGACGGAAGGAAAGAGAAGATGATAACTGGCAGGAAGGTATATTGTTACAGTATGATGGGTTGGAAGACCTGAAAGACCAGGTTAGGGACTGGTTTTCATGGGGGGGGGGGGGAATCTATCTACAATATGTGATTGCTGAGAGTTTATAGCAGGGGTCTTCAAACTTGGCCCTTTTATGACTTGTGGACTTCAACTCCCAGAATTCATCAGCCAATGTGCCTGGCTGAGGAATTCTGGGAGTTGAAGTCCACTAGTCATAAAAGGGCCAAGTGTGAAGACCCCTGGTTTATAGCAACTTAATGGCCCATAATCAGTCACCTATGCATCTACGCTGCAAATGCTTCATTCAAGAGAAGAGCACATATTCCACCTTTCATTCACCAAGTTCAAGATAGTCTGTATAATGCTCCCACTCCTCTGTTCCCAATAGCAACTGTGTAGACAGTTCACAATGTAGAAAGGTTGCATTTTGTCCAACCCAAAGGTTTCTGTAAGTGCATAGCACATGAACGAAACAAACCTGTCTTGCTGGAAACAGAAATATTACTGTTTAGTATGTTTACTGTGTACATCTAGAACAGGCATGTCAAACTGCCAGCCCATGGGCTGGATGCGTCACACTGAAACTGTGCCCACCCCATTGCCAGCAATGGGGGAAAAGTCACGATATGTTGCGCGGCATCATGTGACGTTGCAAGTTTGACATGCCTGATCTAGAAAGCCTTAGGCCAAAAATAAGTAGTCTATCGTAGTGTAAAATTTATTTATTTGTGTTTTGTTTGTTTGTCACCATCTCACCAGAAGGAGACTCTGCCAAAATCCTTGTAATAAATATTGTAGTAAAATTACCTTGAAAATCAACTAGGTCCAAATAAATGTTAATTTTAATACCAGGAGCTGTTTATTTCAAAAAACAAGGGTATTCTCAGAAGCTGTGCTGCCTTATTTTAACATGAAATTAAGATACGCAATATCATTCAAATCAACACGAGGAATTAAAAAATAAAAAACAGCCTGGAACTAGGATAATATTAAAGACATAGTATAGAGATGAAGATCAAAGGCCAAAAAGTATGATATTTTTGCTAGTAGCATTTTAAGCCTTGTAAACTATAACATTAAAATGTTAATTTTATATCACAAGTATCTGTATAAAATACATTTTCTTTAATCTGGTGAGAAAAGAGAGACCCTAGGAAAAGGCAAGACTAACACCTTACCACCCTAAACCCCCAAAATCAGCAACAGTTCTTTCCAGCCTGTTGCAAGAAAAGAAAGCGACAACTTGATTGACTTTGTTTGGCTTGAAAGCTAAGCAGGGCTGAGACTGGTTAGTCTTATATGAGTTTTCTCCAAGGAATACAGGTAGTCCTTGACTTACAACCATTCATTTAGTGACCATTCAAAGTTACAATGGCATTGAAAAAAGTGACATGGCCATTTTTCACACACACACCAGGGTCACATGATCAAAATCCAGACGTTTGGTAATTGGTATGTATTTATGACGGTTGCAGAGTCCTTGGTCATGTGATCACCTTTTGCAGCCTGACAAAGCAAAAGTCAATGGGGAAGCCAGATTCACTTTACAACCATGTTACTAACAACTATGGCAAGAAAGATTGTAAAATGGGGCAAAACTCACCCAACAACTGTTTTGCTTAGCAATGGAAATTTTGGGTTCAGCTGTGGTCATAAGTCAAGCACTACCTGTATCAGAATTGTGGGTTTGATTGCAAAGTTAAAAAAAATCTAAATGCAAACCTACATACGTATGTCTGTAAAGTCACCAGGAATCAAGTTTAATAATTTACTCAAAAGAAAGTGATATTTCAATGGATCTGCCATTGGATGGTGGATTTTTTTTTACATAAGAGCTAAGGAACAGAAATGACACACCCTCTTAAATATTCCTAGTCATACTTAAGTATATAGAGGGCTTGCATGCACTGAAGAAAATATGAGACTGGCAGGACAGGTTTTACTAGAACAAGGCTATGGTTGTTTGTAATAGTAACTCTGTTCTGGGTCACCTAACTAGGAAGTTGGGAAAGGGCGATATCATAGTGCACTCAGAAGGATTCTGAAAATTTGCCCAGGAAATTTTTGTCATCTGTGTAGCCCCCAACCAGATCAGCCTATTTCAAATTGATCTCCCTTTTGCTGCTTCTTCCCCACTCCTTGCATTGCCAAATTTGGCTAGTTCTGTTAGTATTCAGAGACTTATCCTGCTGACAGACAGGTTCATGAGCTCATCTACATATTTTCTTTTCAATTTTCTGTTGAATTGGAAAGGGTAAAAAAGAGGATCCAATTAGATTAAAGAAGGAATTGATTTTTTTTAAAAAAACTACAACACTTGATTATACTTTGTACACAGCAGGGGAAGCAATGTTTTCCAAATTACATGTGAACTGAAGAAATCTTATTTTCTCGGAGGATTCTGGGAGATGTTGAAAACCAACACATGGAGGAGTGTGCAAGTGACGGCAGAACTAGCTAATGAAAAGGTGGATGCCTCTGAAGATTAGCTGCTACTTGGAAATCTGGAATGCTTGCCGAATTGGACCATCTTCAAAGGAGTCTGGATTTGATACTTCATTTATTTCCTGTGTTTAAAGGGGTATAATCAGTTTCAACAGATTATTTCTTCCTTGCTCAGATATGCCTTAATAGACAAAAGGTAGCAGGTTTTTTTGATAGTTTGAAGCTAACCTATGCTCAATGCTTTGGGGAAAATTATAGTATTTTCCTTCATCATAGATTGATTCAGCATATTCTAGCTGATTGATTCAGCATATTCTAGCTGAGTCACAGGGACCTTGGAGGTCTTCTAGTATCTAGTTCAACCCACTGCTCAAGCAGGAGATCATATACCATTTCAGACAAATGGTTGTGCAATCTTTTCTTAAAAACCTCCAGTGATGGAGCAGTGATGAAACAAGATACTAAAAGAATGTCACATGAGATGCATGACCTGTAGTATCTATGAAATACATGTTCTTATTGAAGTTGGCATGGAAAAGCTATTTAAGGCACATAGGCTCTCCTGACCTTAATGGAGTAATCTAGCTAGCCTACAACCACATAGCATATTGTTTAAATATAATTCATAGTATATTCTGGAATTTTGTCAGGTGTACTATTCTATCATCAGCATAAATGTGTTAGTATTGAACTGGCTTCTGATATTTTTGAACATCCTCTGAGTTTATGTGACAGGATTTTTTTTAGAGTCTACCACCATTAGAGCAGGAGCCAGAGATCATTTCTCTAATCATCCATTCTGCAACGAACTGTAAATGACATAAATTGTTTATGTAAACCAACAGACATCTGTTGAAACTCAAGATCTTATGGAACCTCCCTCAATCAACAAGGCAATGTTAGGCGATAAATGACCATTTAATAATATATGTTAAAAAAACAAAACTAACAGCAAAAAATAATAACAATATCAAGAATATTAATGTAACAGCCCATGTTGTTGAAAACCACAACCAGAATGCAGAACATCAATCAAACTCAAATGACACTGGCCCCAGAGCCTCCAGAAGGAGGCAGGTCTTTGAAGGTTTTTTAAAGGCTGGAAGGGTCAAAAGGACAGGATAGTGATAAGCAAATACTATTGGAGAGAGGTAGTCCTATAAATGTCAATAGCCTTGAAGGGCTTTATAGATGGCAGTTACCACCTTATGTGATCGACTATACTAATGAAGCAGATTCCTTGGAAGGAGAGAGAACATTCCAAGGAGGGGACAAGACAAGAGACAGCACAGTCCAGAGCTGGATTATGGGAAGATTTAGTATAACCGTTCCCTAAAATCTTCTAGGGTATATTCATTAGGTTAGGGTGGTATAGGTTTAGTCTGGCAAGATTCTGTCTATATGGCAAAAGAAAATAAAGGATCCTATTTTGACTGGATTGTGTTACATTGTTCTTCGACTAGGCCTGACACCTTGGATTGCACCCAAAACCAACTGGTAACTAGGGCATATGATGAAAGGCAGATGCCACACAAATGAGCTGTGCCCATAACTATTCTTGCTACTGCATTCTGGACCATCTGGAGCTACCAAATGTTTTTCAAGGACAGCCCAACATTGAGCTCATTGTGAAGTAATACAGCTGAAAGGTGATTAAGGCATGAATGACTGTGGATCTGAGGATTTAGCTTAATTGATTTAAAAGAATTTTTCATGAAAAACTTCCTTATATGACAGGTTGTACTTTACTATACTGCTTGCTTTGGACTTGGCACAAATCATGCCACATCCAGGCATGAAAATCTTAATATTCTTCCTTTTTATTTTGCTATTACTGGGCTGAAGGAGCCAGACCTCGATAGAGTGTTCAAGAACTCCCATGTAGAAAGATTGAAGTGTTTCAGGAACTTCAACCTAACTAGTAGCCTGTCATGCTAACTTTTTATTGAGAAATCCAAACACAGTGCTACCTGTGAGATTTCAAATAACTACCCATCTAACTTCAAAACTCTTGAGCCTATATCATGGTATTGTGACAAATAGTGAATGCCACCTAAAATGCCAATTTTTGGGGGGAGCTATCAATAAGATGTATTTGTTGCAGTTCTTAATAGAGATCATGAATCATATAATGTAAGCCTCAATTTAAAACTATTTATAGTAGTTAGTTCAAGTAGATAGTTCAAAGTTAGGGTTAGGGTTATCTTCCCAAGAAAACTGCAAGGGCTCTTGGTGATACTATCCTCCTCTCAAATTCCCCTATGTGAACTCAAAACACTGAGTTTAATGAAAAGATGCCTATCCTAGCTTCAGCTCTTAAAAGGACTCAGCTTGTGTGTTCCCCCCCCCCCACACACACACATTTACTCCTGTTGTTTCTGCTGCTGAAAGACTCTTTATTTATTTCATTTTACTTTGTCTGATAAAACATTTGATAAAAGAAATGCTCTTTTGGCCTTGTAACACTTTTGAATAATAACTTCTCTCTCTATATATATATATTATCAAGTTCCAGGGCACGTGATGGAACTGCATGAGAGCTGGGCCTGCTATCTTTACATTTCCTTCTGTCTCAACCGGTGTGGTTTCCGCCAGACATTGTGGATTGGGGCTCCTTTTCTGCTCCTGGTGCCAATCCTGTAGTATACAGTTTCTTAGAATTAAGAAACTTAGAACTGTTTAGGATTTCTTGCTGGATAGTGTTCGCTCATTCTGCCGGGACCTGAAGACTTGGCTCTTTGAGCTTTCTGGCCTGGACTGAGAGTATTAATTGGGGTTTTAATTGGATTTTAATTGGGGTTTTATATTTATTCAAGGTCTAAATGTAATTATTTTAACTGTTCTTAATTTTTGTAATTGTTGTATTGTTATTTTAAAAAACCTTGTGAACCACCCTAAGTCCTACGGGAGAAGGGTGATATATAAGTCTAATAATAATAATAATAGTAATAATAATAAATTCGGTTTTACAGAACACTATACAACCCCGCCCCCCTGCAAGCTGCTAATACCTTTTAGTTTTATGGAGGGGTTTATCAGAAAGGTTTGAAGTTATTGTACCACTTTTGATACCCTTGAATATTTCATAGGAAGCTGAGCCATAATTACCAACTAGCAACAATAGGCAAGAATTTACATACAGTGGTTTAAAAAAATCCATAGTTTTGTACACCACCGTCTGTTGGAGTTGGGTTGCTGTAACAAATTCGAATAAATGATAGGAAACAACTCTAGGGCATTTAGTGCAAGCACAAACATGTCTCCCTCTCCCCTCACCCCCGTATTTTCTTTCTTCAAAATACTACTTTAGTTAAAAATAGTATATTACCGCCACCGGTGATTATGACATTTTGAAGAAGCGTTGGAAGCAGCTCCGATCTATTTCTGTTCTACATGAAACAGGCTCGCTTTGTTGCGTGAAGACTTTGTGATAATATGACATTTGACTATTTTTTTCCGACACCTTTCTTTTCTCGTATCCGAGGGGGGGGGGGGGAGAGAAAAAAAAAAAATCCCGTGATCTTGTGCGTGCGTGTGTGTGTGTTTAAGCAAAGAGAACGAGCTCTTACGCTCTCTTTCGGAAACTTGAGATTCCCCTCACTCCCTGCCCCTGCGTTTCCCAGGATTTTAGCGAGCCTCTTTCTCTCCGGAACAGGTCGGGCGCTAGGATCCAGAGGACGAAAGGCCAGGCGGGGCGGAGTTCTTCGTAGACGGAGGCATTTCAGCTTCTCCTGATGTCACAAGAGGCGGGGCTCATTTTCTCGCTGCTGGGGGCTGCCGCTGCTAGCGCCTTGTTTCCAGTCGCCCAAGGAAGGCGGCGGTGGTAGCAGCAGCAGCAGCAGCGACAGCGGCATTAGCGGCGGCGCCTGTGGCTTTGGGAGCCTCGGGCGCGGAAAGGGCGCAGCGCAGCTGTGGCTTCAGCGCAGTCTGGGGCGGGAGCGGCGCCCCGGGCTGGGGCTCCCTCGAGCAATAGGGGGAGATGCGCGATTCTTGGGACGAGGGGCCTTGGCAAGAGCCCAGGTAAGAAGAGGGCGAGCCCCCCCTCCCCTCCCCTGCAGCCCCCTTTCCTCCTCTTTCTGGGGCTTAAGTTTCCGCCCGTTTGGCCGCCCTTCTGCTTTTCGAAGCTGGGCGGTTTGGCGGAGTTGCTGCGGGAGCGTGGAAGGAAAGGAGAAGTACCGGTAGCGTTTTGTGTCCAGAGCTGCGGTTGGCCATTCAGAGAGGAGTGGAGAAAACACTTAGGGGAAAGTGGTTGTTTTCACTTCCTCTCTCTCTCCCCGTCTCCCTTGTGTAAGGCAAGGGCTGTAGGTAAAACGGTCTTCTGGCGAGAGGACTCAGCTGGGGACTCCGTCATTTGGGGGGGGGGGGGTGTCCCAGTTGTTCAGCCGAAGAGGCAGAAAAAGTCTGAAGGGTGGGGGGAGTCTTAACCTTCTCCCAATTCCTGGGACCTCTCCTCTAGGAGCAGAGAATACAGTATTTCTTTCATCTCTTTTGATTCGCTACTTGTCACGATTTTCCTAGATCAATTTCTTCCTGTTTATTTTTTTTTGGTTAATTGGGCAGGTAATCCTTGACTTGCAACCATTTATTCAGTGACCATTCAAAGCCACGATGACACTTGGAAAAAAGTGACTCGTGACCATTTTTCACACTTACAACCGTTGCAGCGTCATGTGATCAAAATTCAGATGCTTGGCAACGGGCGTGTATTTGTGACAGTTGAAGTGTCCTGGGGTGATTCTGCAATCTTCTGAAAAAAACGAATGGGGAAGCCAGATTCACTTCACAACTGTGTTACTCACTTAACAACTGTGGTGATTCACTTAACAACTGTGGCAAGAAAGGTTGAAAAATGAGGCAAAACTCAATGTCTCATTTAGCTGTGGAAATTTTGGGCTCAATTGTGGTTGTAAGTTGAGGACTAGCTGTTTTAATTTTCCTTGACAAGCAGGTAGTTAATCATTTCCCCTGACAAGAAGTTAGTACGGTATAGTTCGAGATTTACTTAGAAAAATTAAATAAACTTGCAGGCGAGTTGGGGCTGCAGCTCCCAGAATTCCTTGTGATCTGACTGGGCATTCTGGGAGTTCAACTGTAGTATGTGTGGTATGTGTGTGAGACAGAAGCTGAGTTTATTGATTAAAAGCAATTTTCATTGATGGAAATAACTCTTAAGGAAATGAAAATCAGTGACAATATAATTTGCTAAATAAGAAAGTTATTAAGAATTCAACTAATGTGAGTGTATTGAAAGAGATTTTCTCTCTCATGTCCGAGGAGGAATGTTTGTGTATTTTCTGAAAAGGGATAATGTTTCCTCTATAACAATGCTAATTTGAGTAAAAATCTCTTTTGTATTGCTGTTGAACAAATAAGTCAATGGCAGTTTATCAGTGTCTGTAGAATTTCTACTCATTAAAACTCATGATTATAGGAATTTTCAACCATGGAAAGTATATTTTATTAAACACTCCATAAAAGGCAAGCCATGTTCTTTCATGATGGCTGAAAATTCAAAGGAATCTGGTAGCACCTTTCTCAACTAACACATTTAATTAAAAGCTACTAGATTGCTTCTGATTGGTGTCTCATTAAAACATGTGCCTTTAAAATGGACAGTAGTTGTCTTGCAAGTATCATCAGTCCTAAAAGTGTTACATGTTTATAGCAATAGCACTTAGACTTATATACAGCTTCACAGTGCTTTACAGCCCTCTCTAAGCAGTTTATAGTGTCAACATATTGCCCCCAACAATCTGGGTCCTCATTTTACCAATTTCAGAAGGATGGAAGGCTGAGTCATCAACCTTAAGCCTGGTGAGATTCGAATTGTAGAATGCTGGCAATCACCAGTCAGAAGAATTAGCCTGCAATACTGCATTCTAACTACTGCGCTACCATGGCTCTGCCATTAATGCTATTAATTATAAGTGTGCTATTCAACCTGCAGAATTTTTTGTTTATTATATTATAAAAAAATATGCAGCCCTTTAAAGGAATTAATTTGAGAAAGCTTGCTATGCTGGAACCAGTAATGCAACAAAGGAACACACTGCATATCATGAGTATTAACTGATAAGCTTTACTAGGTATATTTTGTTAGAATACTTAGTTTTAGGATTGTTAAGCTTTCCTGTTCTTGACAACTCAGATATTTTGTGTGAATGTCAGCATGGTGGAGCAAGCACTAGTTTAGACAAATAGATTGTCTTTTCTTCTAGCTCATTATGATTTGACTAATTATTTTCTAATGATGCGACTGAATATTTCCCTGCAAGTTTTGACTTTGTCTCCTCTCATTTTGTTTTCCTAGTGTTGCTTAAAGAATGGCATATGGCCTATTGGAAGATTAATCAGATATGAATACAAGTCCGTAAATCCTGAGGAAGTAATAAAGGGGCTTCCCTTTTGTAACCAACTGTCCTCATGCTAAGAGACATCATCTTACCCATGATGGAAGCAGATGGCTGGGAATGGCTGGTATCTGCAGTTCAACAGCTGATATCCTGGGGGGCTTCGGCAGCCATGATGTTTGGTGGTGTAGTGCCATACATCCCTCAGTACCGAGATATTAAAAGGACACAGAACGCAGAGGGCTTTTCAACCTACGTGTGTTTAGTATTATTAATTGCAAATATTTTAAGGATACTGTTTTGGTAAGTTCCTCCTTTTTAAAAAACTAAATTTCTCTTTGTACTTCTGGAAGATCTATTGATACCTGAAAAAATGTGTGTGTGTATGTGAGAGAGAGAGAGAGAGAGAGAAATTTACTGTGCTGCCACATTCCATGAAACTCCTTTGAAGTATAAGTAATATATCATCTGTATTTGGCCTCCCTCTGGTTTCTTTGTCAATATTTCATGAGTATATTCAAAAGGATACTTGGGTGAAACCCAAATGACATTTTTGTGGTTGACCTAAACCTGAGGTACCTAATGAAGGTCCTAAATCTGTGATATCTGATATTTTGAAATATACTCTGTATGCTGTATTGGAAAGCTTGTATATTTTTGTCAGCCTGAAGTTGCCAGGATGAAACACATGTAAACTCAAACAAAAGCTCCTTTGAAATTAGCTGTGGAGGCTTTATCAATATTTATCTAGCAAACATAGTAGAAGCTTGACGAACAATTAAATGTATTATGAAGAACAAGGTTATGTGGCACTTCGGAACTGAAGGGGAAAAGATCCTTCAAGAGGAGGCAAATGCTAATTGGAAATGTCTGCAACTCCTTAAACCAAAAAGTGTCTTTACAGTACTTGAGAT